>PQWD01001459.1:0-41710 GCA_019425675.1 Leucinodes orbonalis | reverse complement strand
GTCAAATTTTGTTATTTGTATAAATAAATATTTTGTTATTTGCCGCTTTTTGCCGCAAGATATCCCCCGACGAGCGTAAAAAACAAGGCACTTGATTAATACCGTTGCAAATTTATCTTCATTTCATCTTGTTATTGTTAGCGAAACTTTGGGAACGCTATTGCAGAAGTGGAACAAATCTACAAAGTCCAAACCAGAAACTACCCGGTACCGCTCTGTATTAAATACCTACCTGCTTACTTCGTCTTGCCTTCCCATTGTGAGGTACAAGTTTGTGGACGCTGTAACAAGCGAAATAGTTAATATTTGGAATGCAAAGTGGATTAGCTATGCTCTAACCAATAGCTTTGTGTAAGCGTGTTAAGGAAATGTAAGTCATATTAACAATTTATATTAAACTATATTAAGTATATATTGATATCTATGAACAATAAACTGACTTTGGGAAAAAAACAGCATTACGACATTTAACATATTTTTTTGTAAGGACCGCCTTATTGGCAGCTTGGGCCATGAGCACAGCGCAGAATTGTTTATTATCTGTGTGTCCTCTAATTATGTAGCAATATAAAACCAACATCAGACCATTAGCTCAACGTGACCAAAGTAAGTTTAAAACAAAATTTTAAGTGACAACTTGAGGTAATATGTGAAGCGAATTGGACATCCATTCAATACATCATAGGTAATATGATTTTAATCGTCTAAATTTATTAATTTCTTTTAATGCCTTAATTAAATCACATTGTGGTACCCACTTAATAATTTGATAGACTGACTCTGTAGGTAAACATTAAATTCTAAGCCGAATTTCGTTCATTCGACTCTATAACGCCTTTTCATTGTTATTTTAGTGTAATATCTATTTGAAAAGTCCAAACATACGACCTACTCAGAACGAAAGGTCGTAAAGTCACAACCAACGAACGGACTTCAACTTGGGCAAAGCAAAAGTTAGGGCAGGGTTACGCGCCTCACACTTATACAATAGTTACCGTTGCCAGATGGCTTTATTTACTATATAACCACGAAGAGATGTTTCCATGCCCGTGATAAAATTTCTATAAAACCATTATCAAAATAACTTTATTAAAATACAAAATGAGCAAAAGGCACATTCTAATCTGTTAATGATTTGTATTTATAGGTCAAATCGATAAGTCAGATTATTTGAAGTATTTAAAAAAAATGATTTTTGGTTATTTTTATAATCATAGTCGTAATAAGATTAAGTAGCTAGTTTCCTTTTTTTTTAATTTTCGCCAAAAATTAGCGCAAACATTGCCCACTCAAAGTAAAAGGTCGTAAAGTCGTGTCGAGCGAAACGGACGGCAACTTGCGGAAGGCTAAAGTTAAGGCAGGGTCAGGCGCCGGGGTCGTACTTGTATAGTAGTTAGCGTTGCCAGGTGGCTCGATTTACGATACACCTTCATAAGGGATGTGTCCTGTTGAATCGTTTTCTATTTGACTGTAAATAATTGTTGTTTGTCACTTGTGGTAGTATTAAAATTTTATTGATGAAAATATTTTTAAAGGCCATCTCTCTTACGAGGCTAGCGACATAAGTAAGAGCTCTCCAGGAATTTCTTTTCCCGATATAGTATTCTAGCGATTATTCTAGTCAGCTGCTTAATAGCTGCTGGTTTGGGGCTACATAGCGACGTGTTAATAAATCCGATTTTAATAACAATAGTTTTAAAAGTTGAAGAAATGGTGTAATTGGATGATACGTCGGCCCTTACACCAAGGGGTTCCAAGTGGGATCCCTGACTAAAACAAACGCCCATGTCTGTTTATTATTATTAAATAATTTAAAGAAAATTTATCCATGTCTTTATATGCTAGGTAGGATATTAAAAAATGGAGAAAATTTTTAAATGTTTATATTTAAAGGTCCCTTTTTATATTTTACGTTTATGTAAGTACATTTCATTTGGTTTTTGAAATATGGGTATGATGTTTCGCGCGATTTGTGTTGAAGACACTCAAGTTTATCCGATCACTTCGTAAAATGTACCTGAAACAAGTAAAACCTGGGTCCAAAATTATGCGCCTTAAGAAGTTATTAAACATGATGTGTTCATTAGTGCAAGAATATAGAACTTAATTTTTCATGGAATAAGTATTATTTTGCAAATTTTTTACAAATCAAAATATTCATTTAACCCCTTAACTGCCGCTGACGGATATATCCTACAGACACAATTGACTTCTATTGCGTCTGGAATCTTGGCGGTTATAAAGTTTATTTGTTTCTTACAAGGTGCCTAGATATAGTTGTCATAAAAACAAAATAGTACAACCCCATTATGCCTTTAGGTAATCGATACTGGGATTAAAAAATAAACATGTGTTTCATCGGAAACATAATGGAGTTTAAAATTATACTCAAAATCTACTTCAGATGATTATTTTAATAGATATTGATAAAAAAGTACAGAGCTTTATTATTGAGATGTATTAAAACATGAAGGTAACTCCAGTATTATTTTCGTATTGCCTTCGCTTTACCAAACGCAACACTAGACTTAGTAGTATGATAGCGCTTAATATTGTAGCGGGAAATCGGCGTGAACAACATGTAAGTATATCGGTTCTTATTTTGTAATGAAATAATAAAACATTTTATTTCTTTCATTGTTTTATATAGATACAGAACAATCTTCAAAAGTGTGCTCTGGTTCATGGATGATGGGTGGGACTATATGTGTTTTGGAATAATATCATATCATAGACATCGAGACATAAAAACTTGTTCACGCTAACATAGATTTGCGTAAAGCAACTATATGAGCCTTTTTGCTAACGCTCAATTCATATATTATAAATCAACAATTTACCAGCAAACATGAATTACTTATTGATAACACCACGAATGGTTGTTGCTAACACCCACCAATCCACATAAGGCCCTCGTGGTGAGTCGCGGCCCAATTGCCCCATACTCTACAGTATGGGAAGGCCTGTGCACGTTATAGACTCGTAACCCTTAAGCCACCGCTGACGGATATATCCAACAAAATCAATCAATTTCTATTGTCTGGAATCCTGGCAGTTAAAAAGATTATGACATTGTATTTTTTAAGATTAATAGTACTAATGACTTCCATAAATAATTAAAGCAAAGTATCCATTAGTTTGACCAATGAAGTTAAATTCATCGTTTCCAGACGAGAAACTTTTGACTGAATCATCTCGATAATAATTTGTCAGTTCGTTGGGACGCAATGTAATAAATTAAATTTAATTAACGTTTATTTTGACCAATTAATTTTTATAATTGTGAAATAGTATTGATTAATGTAGTAATGTATTTAAACCGGAATATTTATATTGTATAATTAAAATTGTTATTTGTTCCTGGGTGTAAGATTGGAGGAATGGTAAATTATAGGCAATTGTTACAAAGACCTTGTTAATATTGTGTTATGCTGGTACTAAATAAATACGTAATGCCAACGGATGCCCTGCATTATAAATGGCAACCAAAGCCATTTTTAATATGCCCTGCATTCCCTAAACTATTGATCCAGGGCTAAACATATCTTGGCTGATATGATAAGAATGATGAAGCATTAATTATTTTTCATTGCAATCTTGAGTTCAAGTCAGTGTGCGTATAAATTAAAGACATTTTAGTTCATAAATAAACATTGTGTGAGTAATATCTCTCAGTGCTTCTGTTATCGATCTTAAAATAAACAGTTTGGTACTGACTGAGAACTGTTTTATTATTATTGGTTGTTTGTGTTACGACCTTTCCATCGAAAATTCGTTTTAATTTTTATTTGTCATTTTATGTTATCAAGAAAAGGTTTCAATATATTTTATTACCCATCATCATCATCAGCTCATTAAACGTCCCCACCGAGGGGCACGAACCTACCCGTATAGGGTGATTAGGTCTTAGACGTCCACGCGGGCCCAGTGCGGATTGGACGACTTCACACACAACCTTCGAATCTCCTGCAGACGTGCATGAAGATTTCCTCACGATGTTTTCCTTCACCGTAAGAACGTCGGATAACGTACATATCTTTTCGAAAATTCGAAAACACATTGGCACGTGTCGGGATTTGAACCTCAGCTCGGTAGGAAGGCGACAGTCCACACCATTGAGCCACCGGCGCTCTCTTTTTAACGAACACTCTCTCGATCGCTCGCTTTTTAACTAACAATCTCTCGCTCGCTCTCTTATTAACTATATTACCGCACCAATAAGTAAAATGATTCGTGTTTGTTAGAAAGGTATAATTTTACGTTATTTATATAAATATCAAATTACAAAATAAAAATGTCTTATACTTGTCAACTTATTTAAGTAAAGTTTTACCAAACCTGAGTAGTTGTTTTAAGCCAATATACACTTCAGACGTGTATCCCGCGGACGCGAGCTCCAACTCCACTAATACTATTCCCAAGTTAGATTGACACCGCGTCAACAATAATTTATGTCTCTTTTCCATCGTAACGCGCCGAAATTACCAAGTTTTCCGGTGCGAATTTTCTAAAACTCTAAAGCGTACCCGCCGTTGTCTCAAACTCCAGTTTGTGAGCCCGGTTTAACTTTGCAACGCGTTAAAATATAAATTTCGCTTCTCGAGAATGAAGTTACAGCATTGCGCTGTTGCTCAACAAGTTAACGTCAGCCAAGAAATTTAACTTTTGATATTCTTTAAATAATAGACAGTGATATCGTGATGAGATGCTTAAGTGCAGTGAATAAACCAGAATCTGCCGCGCAATTGGTTTGAGTACAGCGTCCTGGTCTAAGAAAAGAAGAAAGATTATGTAGTATCTATGGTTTTTTAAATAATACTTTTGAGTATATACTAAATATTTTACGAAACTTGACGTGCCGGCGTCTGGTAACTACACTAACGTTAAATAAAAGCCGAAGTTACTTCTTCTCACACAAAGAAATGAGAAAAAAAAATCATGCTTTTCCAGAGATTAGTCCACACAAACAAAAAGACATACAGAAAAAAAAGAATGTATATCTTCTACGAAAATAAAGGAAATAAATTTTGCTAAAATAAAGTTTTTCGTTTAATTAAAGTAGCCTATGTTTTTCCTTATAACATGAGCTACCTGCCTAAACAAGTCTCGTCTAAATCGGATAGGCCGGAGAGTTTTCAGAGATTACTCGAAACAAACAGAAAGACGGACATACAGAAAGCCAGACAAAGATTTAAGAAAATGTTGTTTTGGTCTATGCTTCTTATATATTCATAATGCATATAGTAAAAAACATTTTATATTACAAACAGACACTCCATTTTATTTACATGTAATAGATATGAAGGATTTCGTAGTCATTCAATTAATTTGATGCTCTTTTAGTTGTAACGAGTTAGTCAGCTTAAAATGTAACGTTAATTCTATTTAAATCCGCCTGATTAAAATTAGGAGTCCGACATGGAAGAGCACTCTATGTGACTACTAAAAAATAGCTCTTGCATTTCAAAAACGTACAAAGTAAATAATCAGTTCTCTCTTCTCTCTCTCTCTTCAACCTATTGCAGTCTACTGCTGGACATAGGTCTTCCCCATTTTGCGCCAGACATCCCGGTCCTCCGATTTTCTCATGCAGCTTCCACCAGCGACTTTTCGCAAGTCCTCGATCCATGGGGCCGGAGGGCGTCCCACGCTTCGCTTGCCAAGACGCGGTCTCCACTCTAGACCTCATCTGCTCCAACAGCCATCGGTTCTGCAACATACGTGACCAGCCCACTAACACTTCAACTTGCTGATCCGGCAGGCTATGTCGGTAACTTTAGTTCTCTTACGGATTAAATCATTTCTGATCTTATCTCTAAGAGAGACTCCAAGCATAGCTCGCTCAATTGCGCGTTGAGTGACTTTGAACTTGTGCACCAATCCCGCCGTCAGTGTCCATGTCTCAGCTGCGTATGTTAGCACGGGTAGGGCGCATTGCCCAAAGACTTTTCTCTTTAAGCATTGCGGAATAGTTGACGTTAGGATATGACGTAGCTTACCGAATGCCGCCCAGCCCAACTGAATCCTCCTACTAGCCTCCCTCTCGAAGTCATTCCGGCCAAATTGGATGGTTTGGCCCAGGTAGATATACTCCTGCACAACATGAGACGGACGCCATCGACGCATATCGGTTGTGGCATGACACGACTGTTGAACATGACTTTCGTCTTGTCCAAATTCATGCCAAGTCCAACTCAAAAATCAGTTCATGAAAATAATTTTCTTTTACTTGACTTAGTAACACGTTTTATAAGTGTATTGTGTTGTTACTCACACCGCGGGTCCAGTGTGAACTGATGGGTTTTAAAGACTACGATCCTAAGATAGTAGTGGCGACCGATGGCATAACTTGTCTTCCGAAGCATGAAAGGACACGAGATATAGTTTTTAGGTCACCATCTAATCACAAACCGAAAGATGCTTGACTTGTGCAATCGTGACAAACGCAGTAGCCGCTTTACCATTTAGACGAGAGAGAGATACTGCTTAATTCATGTTTCAACAAACATTGTTTAAGACGACAAGGTGACCTTTATTTGGAAATATTCAAGATACTACTCGTAACAACTCTAGTTTTAGTGTCTACCACAATAATAATTTGTTTACTTAATTTTTGATTTATACTAAATATAAAAGTAAATGTGAAATGGAAATTGGAATACAATAGTTATAAACATAATATTAAATATAGCAAAACCTTAAATTATACTTAACCAAATTCTTGGCCGCCAGATAAACTTAAAATATACCACATTTATACATTAAAATCACGAAAGTTGTAGCTCAACGTGAAATTAAGGTAAAGAACTACTTATAATTTACATAGTATCAAGATAAAGGAGGCTCATAAAAAAAAACGTAATTTATGAGATTTCCATCCAGGGCGATTACCGGCATTGTTATTCCACCCTAATACCATATATTGGATATTCTAATAAGCAAATTTAAAATTCACCTCGGGACAGTGCTTAAATGTATTCCGCCCCGTCGTAATAAAATAAAAAATGTTGAATGAAAATAATAAAGTCCGCTGTTGGTGACGTGGATTGATGGAATCGTGAATCATCGCCCTCTACCGCGTTGACTCTGTGAGAAACTAGTCTTTACTTTGTATCTTTATTTATAGAGAATTGAACTTGGAGATCATATCTAAGGTTGTTTGTTTCTAGAAAAATTTACTTGTTGCCTTACAAATCACTAGTGATCTGAACGTAATATCGCTTTTGATCTTGGGATAATCAGTAAACCTAAGTTACTGATTATGTCGAAATTATGATGATTTTTAACTTCGAAGGGCAAATCATCGTCGGTGTCGGTTGCCATTTGGTGTTTTTGAATAACACGGTCAATTATTTTTTTATCCTGTATAGGTAGACATTTGACCGCCATCTCACCTGATAGTAAGTGTTGATGAGGCCGAGGATGGATCATAGTAATCAAGTGTAAGATTTTATTTTGTTATTATTATCCCTATCCTATCCTGTTCAACCTATTGCAGTCCACTGCTGGACATAGGTCTCCCCCATTTTGCGCCAGATATCCCGGTCCTCCGCTTTTCTCATCCAGCCTCCACCAGCGACCTTTCGCAAGTCGTCGGTCCATCGGGTAGGAGGGCGTCTTACGCTACGCTTTTATCATTATAAAGAAAGAAAGAAATATTATCATTGTAGCCTTATTTATCAATCACTGGACGAAAGCCTACCTTAGTAACTTCCATGCAGACCGGTTCCTAGCAACAGTAGCAACCATCTGGTACCCGCCAACTGAACCATGTCATCGCTCCATCTGGTTAGGGGTCACCCTACGTTTCTTTTTTCGTAAACTTGACACCACTAAGAGAACCTATGTTTTATTTTATATTCGCAAGTAATCTTTGTAAACCTTAATGTAAGAAAGATTAAGCGAATGTCTATTAAAAAGCTAAAAGGCGCTTTAGAAACGTGCGTGGCCATTAAATTTATCTTAAGGAATTTTAAGTTGCTCAACTAACTTGTAACTTATGTAGTACTTTGTTACTATCATTGCAAATTCGTCGTCGTCGTCGTCAAAGACGTCGATTTGAGGCTGCGAAGTAATTTCTTTGTTTTCTTAAAAAATGAGTAATAGGGACGAAAATCAAAACATTAAATACAATCGTTATATCAAAATAATATAAATAATAACACCAAAATATTTTAAAGAAATATGCTCTACTAAATGGTAGAGCAGCCATAATTCCCGAAATTTCACGTACAAATACAACTTAACCATTCATAAGACGATCCCGTAAACCAATGACCTACAAATGGTGCTCACGTGCGTTTCAACATAAAGCTGTAATTGAGCAAATTCATAGATTCGTGGGCGATTGCATTTCGTGCGTGACTGGGCGACCCGGTGGATCGCTGCCAGGTATGTTGTGTGTTACTATGTACATCGCGTTTTGCGTCCACAATGAATGAACGTTGAAATTGTGATTGGCCAATGGTGCTTGATTTTTCTTTGTGTTTTGGTATATTATGCGTATCGTGAAGTGAGGTCTGATATATCGAATAAAGTATTGTCGTCTTAAAACGTATACCTTACCTACACAATCTAGCGTCTAGTGAGTTATGGATTATTTTGTTTGTTTTCAAATACTATCCTTTTACTAATGAATTGTTTACTTAGGTACGGCTTACGTAAATTATATCATATGAAAGATAGAAATCTATTTTATGAATGTTGGTAATGTTGTAAAAAAGTACTAGTAGTTAAAATTAAATCCCCTTTTCCTCCTTGATGAGAAGCTTCCCCCTGGCGATAAGTTGTGTTTAACCGACCTGTTAGTCTTGAAATTGGCTTCGGACTTTGACAGGTCAGAGTAGGGACAATTTGATCAGATGGGGGTTTTCAGGTGGTCTTGATTTAGACTGTCTTTGTGGAGCGGCCCAAACGATATTTCACCTTATGTCGTGTCCTGCTTGCCTAAGTATCTGTTCTCTGCAGGATGTAATGACACCTGCGGACAGCGCAGCACTGTCGTGGGCTTCTACGGTTTGATTATGTTTTGTTATTGATACGCTAAAAAGAAGTAAAAGTTACTATTTTGAACGACAAATAGCTAAGTTATTGTTAATATTATTTACATCTGACATGGCATTGGAAGATTTGGCTGGTACGTGGATATTCTAAGAATAATAACGCCTCGAATAAGTTCAGATACAATCTTACTTACAAATTTATTTGAATTGAGATTGTTCAAAGTGGTTTAGATAATCGTTATCTTGTCATTTCCATGTCGACTATAAATGACATCGCCAGATTAAAATAACCTTTTTCATGATAAAGTCTCGTCAGGGCTCAATCCTGTGACGGGTCAATTTGGAGAACAATTTCGTTTCTGGTAACGTATTAATTAATTTTCCTGTTTGCAACAGATACTTAATGTATTATGTCTAATTTTATTTTAGGTTGCTCGTGTTGTCATTGTCTTATTGCCTACTGAAATAAAAAACCCTCTCGTTGGAGTTTTGAGAATTCAATTGGATAACAGCTAGCGCGTTCGATAAGTTTACGCCAGTCAAGCAAATATCACTACTTACGGCAGAGATGTTGTGTGAGAAGGCCTACAATCAACAGCGTGACCTTATAATAGGCACAAAGTGGTATAGAAAGAGCTAAATTAGATGCTTGCCCTGCACGATAGGATCCGAAAAGAGAATCCAAAATCATAATAATACGAGTAAGTCTTTCTTTTGTCAATCAATGTTGTGCATGTTTGTTGCGTGATGTATACCAACCATATCATTATTATACTCGTAGTACCTTGAATTCAGTCACACAAGCTTAACGACAAAAAAATTGCGCATAATTTACTTTTTTATGACATTCCATGATCAAGTGAATTTGAAGGTTTATTTTTAATCAAATGGTAGATTTAATAAATATCATTATCAACGCAATAAAAATAAAATCATAAAAATCCATGTCTGATTTTCCAATATATTTTGCAACAAATACATTGAATACAATAAATACATAATTTTTTAACTCGCTTTTAATATTAAAACTTTATAAACAAACGGAAATGGTTACCAAAATTTAATTGTCATAATTTTATAAATAACAGAATTATGGCATTACTTTTTTATGAATTAGGTTACTATAACAATGTTAAGCACTTAGGATCGTCTTTTTTTGGAAGAATGTTAAATTGTGTTGTATCTCGGTTGTTATCTATGTATTTCTAATACTACATGTATTGTTATTATGAAATAAAATGGATTCAATTGATCTTTGAGGACCGGAAATCCCAAATCTAAGAGCATTCTTTCATGTCTCATTTCTTATTCACATCCCCGGCGATTTACCTGAAACAAAACTAGGAACTAGTTCGAATGTAAAATTATACAGGAGTCAATTTTGTTTAACGCCTAGTGGCTCGTACCCACCGTAATTGGTACAAGCCTCCCAAGCCATATGCGGTTTTGTGGGCTCGCCTACCTAACTCTGAATTTAGTGGGCTTCAACTATCTCTGTTCAGGCTGCTTGTGGATTGAGGTGTAAAAGTTCAGTTTGAAATACTTCTTATTTACGGGTAAATTTGTATTAGTTTATATAAGAATATTCGGTTTCTAGGGCCGATTTTGTAGGCAAGTATAATAAAAACTAAACGTTTCAGTGTTTATTGTTTATTATGCACAATATACACCCTCAGTTACCTTAAACGGCTTTTTTGGGATAAAATAGGCTAATTATAGTTTGCTTGGATTTAAATTAAATCACCTTCATTAAAGAATGAGATATTGGATGTAACTTTTAATGACGGCCGCGAAAAGCGCTATCGCCGTGGCTGGCTTTTGGTTTCTACGGTTTGATTGTTTTTATCGATATGCTAAGAAGAATTGGATGTCACTACTTATTATCATTATGCGAGGACGGATAGTCATAGTTGGCTTAATAGTTTGAGCAACCTATACAATTTATATTGATGATTTTTATTTTTTATTTTAATTGTATTTTGTATTTATATACATTTGTGTGCACGGATTTGCTTTTGTACCTACTGATCTGGTTGTTAGCTACATCCTTTTTATTTGTAGGTAAGTATTTATAAGATAAAAAAAGTTTGTTTTATTTTTCGTCAGCATCGTTTCTGTAGTTTAGAGAAGCTGCTGTCAAAATAGATGGCGTGTATATAATAATATTATGTCAGAGGATGGGGATGACATTTATATCTCCTTAAAGGTTGGCTTGAGTATTACCGAACAAACGTATGAAGTACTTTAAAAACACTTTTGAAAGCAAACACCTGTCTTACTTCAAAATACGGCTCAAAAGTTTCCATTGTTCCCCATTGATTGCATAGTTAACGATAGCAATAATCGCAAAGTCCAATGAAATTTTGCATCAAAACGTTTAACAGCCACTTAAGTACGTATATAAAACTGCTGGCGGATGCAAATTAAAAGTTGCCAAACCTAATTAAAACTAGGCACATTGATGACCACGGTCGGAGGTTTACAGCGAAACAATTAGCGCGAAACAACTCTACTTAAACACAATTCGAACATAGTTTGGAACTTATAGCTGTATCCTTTCATTAAATTATTACTTTTACGGCTACACCTGAGTTCGGTGCGCTAACGGATTCCCTAGTACGTATTAAACTTTAGAAATGACGTAGAAATGTGCTTTTTAAATAAGCTTTGAAACATATCACATAAAGAACTATAAGTTGTGTGTGATGTATTGTTTCCAAGTATACACACCGGCAACCATTAAAAGAAAAACAAAGTTTATTTCATTGATTTGTGTAATTTTTAAGTTAGTTTAACGTAGTCTTCAATCATCTGTTACTTACTACGTAGGTAATATATGATAGATGACGTTTACACGTTTGCCCTATATATCACAAATAGATACATTCTAGAAAAAAAAAACAAATGATATTAATTATTAATGCACATAACTACTACATGTTATAAATATAAATAATCGTAATATCATCTGAATTTCTTAGCAGACATAACCTTAGGTGAGTTAAAATGCTTATCTTTATAGATATTAAATATTAACTGTATCCCTTTAAATTGCATTACAGCTCTTTATTACTTTTGATTACTGGTATTGAAATCCGAACATCATCTTTCTTTTCCTACAATTGAACGTCCAGGTTACAATGTCCGAACCAAACGGAGGAAAAAGACACAAACTGACTTTTACTAGGTGATCCCTGCGGGGATTTGAATACACAACCACTAGACCATGGATATAGTTAGTTATGGACCCACTAATTATACTGACAATCCGAACCTTGAGCCAGAGTCTAATACGTAATACGACACGAGAATAATTCGTGTATACGACAGGGTCATGTATTACTTGTACTCGAAATTAAAAGATTTATAATGTTCTCTATTCAAAGATAATATCATATTCAGCAAGCTACGGTTAATATAATAAATACAAGCAACGACGGCACACACATGTTCAAAAAGAAAACAGAAAGCCAAGGAAACATTCTCAAGAAAGCAATACCATAGTCTGACAAGTTAAATCGAAAACCTTGGGAAATGTATTGTTGTTGTTAGTTTTACAAAGTTAACATTAACTTTTCGTCTCAAGTCTACATTTAAGCCTAAACGAGAGCGCTTTTCATTTTCACACTCGTAACGCAGTCGTTCCACTTTCACAGGGCTGCCAAACGTATTGAGATATTTATCGCGGTATAACATATTTTCCCGCAGTAAATATAACCTGAAATCGCATTGTTTAGTCATGTTTAGGCGCGCAACCCGCAGCGCAGCGCGAGAGCTTCACGCCACACGGTACAACAATGATTTGTTTTCTTAAAATAAAAGTAGACTATGTTTTCTTATTATTCTAACTACCTAACAAAAAAAGTCCTGCCCAATTCGGTACCACCGTTTCAGATATTACCCAAATAACATAACATTTATATATATTCATATTAAAAAAATGGTAATTCCAATAAAACAAACACTCCAATTTTATTTACATGTACTGACGTAATATGTTTCGAGTTACTGACAACCCTACCCGTACGTACAAGTTCTGTTCGCGTCAACTTCCACAAAGCTTTTGAATAAAGACTTTGCTTGCATTTGTGCTCTTTTAGGAGAACTTTTAACGCCTTTTTTGGGGGATACGATAATGTTATAAATTACGACAAGAGCACTCATAGTGATGAGGCATAAACTTGGATACTGGCATGAATAGATATTATATTATACTGCTCGTGTTGCTTGCTTGCTAGAATCCTTGATAGAAAAAAAAGAAATAATATTAATTTTCGTATATTATTTTATCCGATTTTATTGATAGATTACAAAACAATATATTATTTTACCCGATTTCATAAGCATCATTCGGATAATCTATGATATAACGATTGTAAAAATAATTTTTATATGTTAATTTGATTAAATGCCAAATTAATATTAGTGCTAGTTGTTTTCAATTTATCATAAACTTATTTTTACTTCAGGGCTTCATCATTTCAAAAGAAACTATAACATGTAAAATACCGCTTGATATCTGAAACAGTTTATTAGTACATCCCAACTACATTTTGAGTTCATTTCAAATTCACAGAGATTAAAATAATCTTCTTGTTAAATGGGCGTGAGAGCATAAATCCCTATCTGTTTAAAGCCATGTCGCTAATCTGGAGCTAACAACTTTCTCTCTCTATCTGACCTGATGATTAGACAAGGATGGGGTGAACTTTCGTTCATGTAAGCACATGACAGGCCCCATACTGCTGGGGTGTACGTTTGACATGGGTCCTTCAACACGTGTATACCGCGTTTTAGAGAGATCTTAAACTATTTGATCTTGAACAGGATTAAAGATTATGTTATAAACTATGAAGACCTCTATAACACCACAATAACAAACCTTATAGTGTTGTTTATTGTACTAGCCATTGAAATCAGGTAAAATTTTTCTCCGCTTTCTAGTACACACATGTACAGCAACTGTAGTACTTCTTAAGACCTGTAAGATCTTCAGCGGTGGCTAATGTACCTAACTACTAGGGGCAGAATTAAATAAAAACATATCCTCAGGAATGTTGCCTTCCGATCTAGAAGGTGCAGGTTCATATACGCCACAAATATATTTTCAAAATAATATGTACGTTGACCCGACGCTCTTATAGTGAAGAAATACATCGTTAGGGAACCTGCACACGCCTGCGAAGAGATTCTAGGTGTGCATAAAATTGTCCAATCCACATCGCACTGGGCCCGCGTGGACAGTCGACCACCATGTTAGACCTATGTACCCTTTACGGGTAGGTTTGTACCCCTCGGTGGGGAAAAATAAGGGTAAATATAATTATACTACGATAATAAAAAACATTTCATATTTATGCGTTTACATACATTGAGCAGTAAAAACTACGGAAAGATATAATCTTACTATCTAATTGATGTTAATCCATCCTAACATACTCGTGATTAAACACGGTTTATGGTCACGAAATAAAATGATTGATCCTGCAGCAGACGGAGTTGTAATAATCCTGTGTTCCACAGAGTTTTTCAACAAATATTCACGTGTAAACCATTTTCAGTTAGTTCTCTAAACTCAATAGATTTTATAGTAAAACATCTGTTTTTGTTATATTAATCTAGTTCGGCTACATATGGGATTAAAAACTAAATTGAATGTACACACAATTATTAAAAAATGCTTTATAATACTTAAGTATAAAAAGTTGAATCCTTATTGAAAGGGCTAACATAAATCATATGGGCACACAGAATTGGTGTTTGCATCAAGTTTTTTTTATTTTTTATAGACAGGCCTTGGTCGCCATCCCACCTGATGGTATGATGCCTAATGAGTGATGATGCGGTTTAGGATGGAAGTCTGTCTAGAAACAGTTTATTCTCTCGTGCCTGAAAGTCGGCCTGGCTGTAATGTTCGGGGAACACACAACGTGGCAATGAGTTCCATTCCTTTGCGATACGCATATGAAAGAAGGTACCAAAGCGGGTTGTGCCGGTACATGGAATGTTTAGAAGTTTAAATTTATAGGTTCCATATTGATAAATACTCGTACTTGCAATTCAGTAAACTGGCAATACCTACCCTGGCAATAGTTAGAAAATAAAGGATACTTTTATCGTCGATTGTTCATCATTCAAAAAACTTTCTTCATACGATTCTCGCTTAAATAATTTCAAGATTCTAAGTCTTGACAAGAGGAGACAGATGCTTGATCACCTATTGTATAAGCTGGTTAGTGGACATCTCAGACTTATTTCAAGAAGAAAGTTTAAGTGTTCCATTTAAAATATCTCGTTTGACGAGAAACCTTCCATTTAAAGTAAGAAGCTCAAAACTAATCTTGGTCATTTCTCCGCTATGAACAGAATACAATCATAATTTAGTCGCTTTTCACACTCGTCTATAATAGCCCCAGTTGAATATGATATTATGGTATTCTGATTACGCAAATTAAAATCTAAATATAATTTTAATTTAAATATTTATTTTATCTTTTTAAATATTTGTGTCCGCATAATAGATTTTTTGTATTATTTTTTAGTTGTTAAAATTTGAAGTTGTTCCTTAAAAAGTAAAAATTGATACATATACATATCATGGCAGCCCTTTGTAATGTTACATTGAAATCAATAATTGTAATTGTGATCATCGTTTATTATTATGGTTGTCTTTACAAAAATTGTGTTGGTTAAATTGTCAGTTTAATTTCAAGTTTAATCATGGTTTTAGCTTTCGAGATGTTTTACCTATCGTCCTTTATATATTTCCACTTGTGAGAAAATATTAATATGAAAATGTAATGCTATATTAGCAGTGAAAGTGTCATACCAACAAGGTAAGCCAGATTAAGAGCGTAGTGAAAAATGAGCTTAACTGTACTGTATATTGCACATATTCAAAAATGAATTAGTCTTTAATTATTTTAGTTCGTAAAATTCGGTAGCTCATTATATTCCAGACATCTACTTAATGAAAATGGAGAAAAACTAAATTACAATTTAATACGAGCAAAATTGAATTTATATTATATTTTTACATATCAGTATATTATACTGATATTTTAAATACAAAACCAAGAACATTGTAAAGTTAAATTTTTATGGAATTTTGATAGATCGAAGGAGCAAGCTTCACTAACTGGAGTTACGAGATCTCATGCTTTTGCCTAATCACTGACACTATGAACTTGTATTAACCCAAATAGCAGTTGGGTTTATACAAGTTCATAGTTGTGAACTGTTGCCTTCTGATCTGGAGGGAAAAGGTTCAAACCCCGCCACGTACCAATGTCTTTTCTAAATTTTATGTACGTATATACTCTAACGGTGAAGGAAATCAACGTGAGGAAACCTGCGCATGCCTATAAAGAAATTCAAAGGTTGTGCGTGAAGTCGGCCAATCTGCTATAATATCTAATAGGCTCGTGCCCCTCGTTGGAGATGTAGAATGCTGATGATGAAGTGTAATAAGTCACCGTACAAGTTCGGAAATACTTTTCGCTTGTTCTAAATATACGGAGTCTTTTCGTAAAAAATAATAGACATTAGTTTGTATATGTATAAATTGAGATACATACAAATTATATTGTGAGTCATAATGCAGGTGCATATTTTTGTTCGGCAAGTCTATTAAACTTAAAATCTTGTATCGAGCCGCATTATTATTGTTTATAGAACCACAACTTATCTGCAGATATTAATTAAGCCACCTGGGCGGGACTTTTCGATAATATTGTTAATATTATGTTGTCAAGCAAGTTAACTAGACCGAATGACTTGTTTGCTCACATGATAGTAATATCCTCTTTAACCTGTCGCAGCTGGACATAGGTCTC
Source organism: Leucinodes orbonalis (assembly GCA_019425675.1). Taxonomy (NCBI): domain Eukaryota; kingdom Metazoa; phylum Arthropoda; class Insecta; order Lepidoptera; family Crambidae; genus Leucinodes; species Leucinodes orbonalis. Next base: position 24,873 of record PQWD01001459.1, on the reverse strand, counting down.
CCCCATTTTGCGCCAGATACCCCGGCCCTCCGCTTTTCTCATCTAGCCTCCACCAGCGACCTTTCACAAGTCTTCGGTCCATCGGACTGAAGGAGGAGGAGCAAGAATATCCTATTCTAAATGTAAAAGGCCCATAAATATTTTGGGATTCAAACTAATTTCACCAGTTTTTTTTTGTTACGAAGTGAACAGGACGGTTAGGGCGCTCACCTGATGGTACGTGATCCGTCTGAACTTGATAGAGCGGCACTGGAGGAGACCAACAACTGATAACAGATATTATTCTCCGTCAATGCCGCACTGCGTACGATACCCGAAATAACAGATGTTACAGTTCCCTCATCCCGAAACGCAGATGTGCATAGCATTTTTATTTCACGGGACAATATCTGGCACTGCGGTGGTACCTACCTAGACGACTCAGTACCGAGTCTACCACTTAGTTATCATACACCAAGTAAAAGTTTAATATAGATTTGCTGCGAATAAGGCTCTAGCGATCCGCTAATACGCAATGCACAAGTGCGTCTGACTTCGGTCTAATACTCCAAAATGATAACAGTCCTTGGAGAGGTCTTCCTTTAACTGTGGACGTATGACAGGAGTAGTAGACTCTTCGAACTTGCTACGTTAAACAAGAATATTGGTGATTATTTAACTATTTATTTAGAAACACAGCGTGTCATTTCAATATACGTCATTTAGTATAATAAAACATAAATATATGAACAGAATTAGTATCAACACAGGATTATGAGATTTTCATAAAATTGAGAAACAAGTACCCTATCTGTAAATAAGTTAATTTTGTAATAGTTTCCAAAGCATTCTGGGATTATGGAGCACCGATAAGAGCTAGTTAACATGTTATCAGAATCAATATACGTAGCTTAATGCAAGGGTGCGATGTAACTAACCTAATCAACTCTGCTGACACAGCTAACGAGTCTCTCCATAGATAGAACCTTTAGACGTGGTTCAAGCGTAAGCTAAGGTAATAACTATTATGATAATTCTTAAAATATAGTTTACGATCACATCCTTTATTGCCAACATTTTTAACAGTTAGTAGCTCCTACAACAGCTGGAAAAAGAACTACACGATGCTGTCAAAAAAACTATGTGCTAAACTGGAGAATGTCGGATTCAGAAACTTAGAATTAAAATTACTTGAAAGCTATCTCACAAATAGAACCCAACAAGTAAAGATTGGTGAGTTTATCAGTGATGCGCTTCCTGTAAAACACGGTGTCCCGCAGGGCAGCATTCTCGGGCCAACTCTGTTCCTGTTATACATAAATGAAATGTGCAACTTAAAAATCGACAATGGAAGAGTTGTGACCTTTGCTGATGATACGGCCTTGATATTTACAGGATGTAACTGGGATGAAACTTTTAAAGCTGCTCAGACTGGGTTTTCAAAAGTTATGAGCTGGTTAACGGAGAATGCTCTCTCACTGAATGTAGAAAAATCGAAGTATCTGCTTTTTAGTATAAGGAAGACCAAACTGCTCGATTGTTCTAGATATAATATTACTGCCCATAACCATACTGTACATCGTGATAACTGTAATTGCCCATTACTACAAGAGTCTCTTCTATTCGATATTTAGGCATTGTTCTAGACGAAACGTTAACTTTTGAACCACACATCCAATTGCTATCCAATAGAATCCGCAAGCTTATTTACGTTTTCAAACAATTACGAATAGTTGCAGAGCCTCATATCCTAAAAACTGCCTACTTTGCGTTATGTCAGTCCTTGATTGGTTATTGTATATTATCCTGGGGTGGTGCCCATAAACATATATTGATTAAGCTTGAGCGTGCGCAAAGAGCTGTGCTGAAGGTGGCTACGGGAAAACCATTTCGATTTCCAACAAAAGAACTCTTTGAATACTGTGAAGTTCTTACAGTCCGACAACTTTTTATATTACAAATTGTACTGAAACAATATTCAGAGAGCAACAATGTAGTTTCTTTAAATACAACGCGATCAATGAGAACTTTCAGGATTTCTCGTAGCAACATCAGTAAGACGTCATTCAGCCAGCGCTTTTACTATTTCTTGGGCACATTTGTTTAATAAAATAAATAAATTACTAAATATTAACTTGAAAAACAAATATGAATTTAAAAAGATTAACTGAATACCTCATAAAACTTCTTATGATGAAACTGAAACTTAATTAAAATAAGTAAATGAAGCGTAACACGCACACACACACACACACACAGATACACACAACACACACACACACAACCACAGATACACACACACACACACCCTGAACTCACACCGATAAGCAGGTTCGACTCAATGTCAGTTATAATTAATATTAGTTAATTCTACTTTGCTAGAACAACTACTTTGTACAACGTTTGATAATTATAATGTATCAATAGAAGGTAGCCGGTACTTATAGCACAGGTAAATCCTATTTTAAGTACCGGCAGCAAAATATAATTGTTAATTTATCGACAAACTTTGTAATTAGCAATAATTATGTTCTTCTTTCTGGTTCAAATAAACGAATTATTATTATTATTATTAATAATAACTTTCGTAACTTATGACATTAAGGTCCTAAGCCGCCGGACCAAACCGATTCTTTAAAGTGTTTAAATAGGAATAGATATAAAAAAATAACATCTCAAACAAGAAAATGCCGATAAAGCGCCAGAGCCTTGTTCTCTATAAGATACTAGGACCAGGTGAGGTTTGCTTGGGTCCTTCACATTCTACGCTGAGACCACTTGAATCCTACTACTTTTATTTCGTAGTTATATGGCAAGGCCAAGGCAAACACCAATTTAAAAAGATCATCATGAATTGAACAAATATGAAACTCTTAAATCTGTATATAACAATAAACGCAATTAATTAACTGTATCACAATAATAATATTCATTTAAAATGAATAACAATTTTATTTAACATTCCCACGAGCGTACTAATGAACTGTCCACATATTTTGAAATTGGAATATCCGGAATAAAAAATACGGCTTAAAAGATTAATTAACGATTTTGAAATGTTATCTCCCAATGTCGTTAATTCTGATCATTAGTACAGTTACGGCAGTGTCATATAGAATTGAGTCGCGCAAAATATGACAGTAGGGATTGGCAAGCAAATTGTTGTTTTATTCATTTTACATAATATGGATTTTCGTTACGTGGATCAACGTTTTGTTGCTCATTATACCGGAGGTCAGTGGGGTCAGCTCGTTTATGGTCTGCGTTTAAATATGTGGTATGCTCTAAATCTGATACAGTTGCCAATAAAAGTGGATATGATATCCGTTTACACTATGTGAATGGTCTGCTGTTAAAATAATAAAGCATGCTTGTGATAATCTTACATTGTAATGTCGACCTTATGGTACAATATTCAGATTACATAATAGCACTACATTTTCTCTACACCTAGTAATTTTCTTGAAGTTTCAACTACGCACAGAACTAGAACCGCCTATTTGTATAAAAATGGTTTTGCTTCGATTTCAGCCAAGCAGTTTACTTTGTATTAGGTGAATTTTATTCTTAAAAGCTGAGTATTTAGAGGATGTCTTAGACTCGGAAGACCTAGCAAAGGTAGGATGTTTTTAAGTGAATTCAAGTCACGTAGCGTCACTGGACCGCTGACCGACTTCAGGACTTCACGTGAGATGGGTAGCGATTGAATAATCGATTAGACTCGTTTGGCATTCGATTTTACTTTGTTAGAAGTGTCAATGTAACGTTGCATGCGTGAGGAGACTGGGGCAAATCAGTCTGACTTTACTATTTATGCGAATGGAGCCTGTGAAATCGATCTATCTCAATAGCTTTCAAATTGAGATCTGATCAGTAGATACAGTTCACGTTTTGTAAGAGCTGAACACGAGATGAACACCCACCTTATGGCGCCTTTTAAAATATTGTATATAACAAACTAAACATCCAATAAACAAATTTCTTATGGAATGATATTTTAGATAAGCGGCATTTTTCCCTATTGAACGCTAGGAATCCAGACACCAATTGATTCCAAATCAATTGTTTAAGATTACCAAAGTCGTTGAAATAGTGGTGTAATTTTAAATACATAATTTTAGTTGTGCTTTGTTACCTGATCTAAAGTCGTTATATATAGGAATAAGCATTGATACTCTTGTTTTAATTTTATACACTATTCATATTTTTCTACGATTCTGGTCTCGTCTGTGTCGAAGCATGGTTTGGACACTGTTTTATATATATACAATTTATAGCGGAATCCCTTTCTAACTCTACTTAAGTAAAGTTCAATATTTGAGCCTCGTTCTAGAATACGGGCCTAAATCTTCTTTCACAAAATCACCATCTTTCAAATATTATAAACTTTGAAATTCAAAATACATTATCGTATTAAATGCAAGAAACAGATTCACTGGCAAGTCGTGTTTCCTGCAAGCGACAAACAATACATATCAAGCAATACCTGTGGGAGACTTTGAATTAGGTCGATGGGTATCTCTACCTAACCCAATACCAAAGCAATTATGTTTGGGTGTTGCATAGCAAAGTGAGACACGTAGTGAAATTACCAAACACATTGAGTAAAAGCTTGGAGTGGTAAAGTAGCTGAATGGATAAGGATGACATCCCCAATTCCATTTTTTTATAATTTGTTTGTAAGTATGTAGTGTGACAATTCAATTAATAAATCCACTGTCATTCACACGGGTTATAAAATGGGTACTAAACAACGGATAAACATACTTATATACATTCATTTGTACATATACAGAATACATACATATACAGAAAATAGAAAAATGTAAACAGACATGTTCATGTACACAAATGTTTGTACTGCCCGGGGATTAAACCCTTGTTGTAATTGCCGACGACTCAACCAACTACACCACATTGGTCGTCAAAACACTAAGAATATAAATAAAATTTGCGAATAATAAAAGGTAAAACTGCGATTAAAAGAGGAGAGAAAGAAGAAATGAAATACATCCTGAACTTTTAATAATGCAGGTTCTGTTAGGCTTTGTAAAAATAAAAGATTCACCAAGACAGCACTCCATCTTTGACCCGATAGTTGGCAACGTGCTTATTATGTATACCCCTATTAGACAAGCCCGGCGTATGGAGCGTCGAAAGCGGGAAACGACTTCCATCACGCGATCCATTCGATTTGTGTCCGAATACTAAAAATGTTAAACAACAATAGCCGCTATGAAAGAACGCTTCGACGTAATGTTGAAGGAACTATTGTACTTAACGTTTGATTTGCTATTGTATGATGATTTGACTGTTTTAATATGATTGTATAAATTTATTTAAATTGAAATCGTATATGTATTTCAAGCGTTCAGCCGTTGGCGGCTCATTGGTGTGGATCTGTTCTGATCTAGAGGGTTCAAATCCCGCCACTTTACAATGTTTTTTTAAATTATTGAAATTATATGTACTTTTGGATAAAACGACATTCTTACTGTGAAGGAAAACAGCGCGAGGAAACCTGCACACGCCTACGAAGAAATTAAAAAGGTAGTGCGTGAAGTTGGCCAATCTGCACTGGGCCAGCGTGGACAACTAAGGCTCGTGCCCCTCGGTGGGGACGTATAATGGACAGATGATGATTATGTATTTCAAACCTGGATATTTTTTATGAAATATATGTCTGTGGTGATTTAATGAGGTTAACATTTTATTTAATAATAGATCGAATGAATTCTTAAGTTAATTATAATGAAAAAATATAAAATACTTTTATTAACCAGGCATAGATGCACATAAGATACTGGAAACACAAGTGGAAGAGGATCGGAGAAAGAAGTAATAAATCTTTTACCTGCGGCTTTGCTCACTATAAATTCGGGGTAATAATTCCTTTCTTGATTGAGAATCCAAAATCATAGAAACGAGGCAAATTTTGCGGAGAGTCTAAACAAATTAACCACTATATCAGAAGCTGTGGGAATATTATTAAAAATGAAGCAGGTATTTTTTGTTAGTGAAAAGAATGTGTGTGGCGACCTTGAAAACTGCAAAAAGTTTCATATAAAATTTCACCCTCGCTTATAAGGGCTTGAAATTGCAGGATGCTCAATACAAATCCACCGCCCATTGAAGGTAAGTGGGTATCATATACTTAGTAACACCTCAAGCTGCATTGTCCTCTTCCAAGACACAAAAATCTTACCACTCCTTAGGTCTCTATCAAACAAGGTCTGGCTACAAGTAAAATTTTGTAGAGATAGAGGTCTAAAAACTTGCGACACTGTCTTTTGTTTCATAAAATAGTCAAATATTAAGAAATTTCCTTATACTCACATGTTTCCTGACGAAATTTTCTAATAAAACTGTTTTGATGCAACATAGGCACATTGAAAAAAAAACTAATAAAACACTCATCCGGCTCGGTTTTAACACCAAAATATATATTTTACTACTTATTTCATAAAACGCAAAGTGCACTTTTATGTAGGTGCAAGATTAAATTCATAAAACAAAATTCATGGTAGATACTAGGCGTTAACTTTCCTCTAGTTTACCTTTGACCGTAATATATTTGTAGCGGCTTACTGCAAAAGCTGTATTATTGAAGTGGGTACTTAATTTAATAATATCTTTATTATATGTATTTACAAAAAAATATATACAGCAGATTAGGCTTCCAATAGTCATACTCAAAAGTCAACTAATAATTTTAAAAGAAAAAAGTTGACGAAATTTTATTCAATGAGTAAATATTCCCAATATCATACTTGGAACAACACTTATCGAAACATTCTTACAAGTTCTTTCCTATGATAAAAAATTAGATGTTTTTATAAGAGCCTTAAACCCGTAAAGCCCTCAGAAATTGTCGCCTTATAGCTTCTTCTTATCATCGACTTGTGCTAAAAATGAAATGGACAAAAATATCGAGAGCTAAGGGAGAGACAAGAGTACTCAAATTAATATAACTACGCTTTCTTTTAATAATGTACTCTCCGCACTTCAATTCCCATTGATAAATCTATGCGGCAAACGCGTTTTAGAAAACGTTCTCAGATAGGGATGGTTGCCAAGAGAGCAATAGTAGTGTTTTCTTGCTTTCATATTCTATATACTCAAGTGTACCTTAATTTGTGTTTATTAATAAATAAGATGTTATAGTTTAACACAAAGCACTTAAGCTATACCAGATTCATATCCAGGACTTTTGTGGAAGTAGACTCAGACCCCTACCCAAAAATATCATCAAATTACATGAGATTCGGTATTTGTAATAATTTTCTAAATAATAATGATCTAGACTGACTATTGTGCTCGCTTGTGGGACTTTTTCAAATGATAAATTTAATAGTCTATGGTAAACTGTATTTAAAAGGTGTGTTGCCTCTGACCGGCTGTGTAACACGTAATTGTGTGAGAGAATAATATATAGAGTGATAGCTCAACAGGGATTGGTTAAAATTTTATCCCAGGAAAAAAATAATAAAAATGATATTCCTCATAATAGTCAAAAATTCACCAACATAGCTGGCCAGATCTGACAAGTTTTTGAGTAGAATGCATCTTCACAGATGTAGCTGAGCTGACATATCTGATGCAAAATGAATGAGACGCAAATGACCTAATCGTATACGCAGCTGAGGACTGTGATCTCAATGGTAATTATTTTACCCTAAAGTTACCAGAATAGCAGCTCTGTATTAGTAAGAACAACTTCGAAAGCGGTTGAAAACATAAAACATTTGCTACTACTGTAGATTGAAATCGCACCAACCGGTACGAAATATATGAAAAACAACAAGGTGCTTTAGCCAGAGACTCAACACGAATCAAATGAAACAAGAAAAGAAAAAAACTCAATTCCCGTCGACAAAGGCGCCAACTAAGCACCGCTATTCACTCGCGAACTATTGTAGAGAATCCATCTTGATTTTGCCACCAACTCGTATACGTTGTACATAAACCGCCTTTTAAAAATCTCTTCGAGATGCTTTCATATTATTGACATAGTTGCAAAAAAGGTAGTCACGATAGATTTAAAAGTAATATATGTTTTAGGGAGTTTCACTTAAGATTTAACGAAAAACCTTTCATGATTTTAATTTTGAATTAATTAGTGAACGTGTCTTTGGTTTATAAACAAAAGTTTTTAGTTTTAAAAATCTATTTAGAGTATTTTGCGTTCGTAAAAAGCTAAATATTATGGTATGAGTATTGTAAGTTGTCTATGTGGATAACTCAATTTTAACTCATTCATCCGACGTTAGCGTTACGCTTATAATCATTGCTGAGATTTTTAATGCAATATTGGATCTAGGGACTTAACGTCTTTTTGACCCAAGTTTTTAAAGGTTTCTCTTTTGGTATCATGGATTATCGACGACAGTTGTTACTTACCACTTGGCTCACTGTTTGACTTAATGCTTCCTTAAACAAAGTATATTGTCTCTTCTATAGGTAGTATAATAAGATTACGATAAGCCTTAGACGACTATGTAAATAATAATTATTGTTTTTTAAATTTGTCCGAAATATTAACAAATAACAACTCATATTTTGATTTAAATGTCAGTCCTAAACTAAGGCAGTTGAGTCGTAAGAGTAACGCGTTTATTCTTAATCTATAGGTGAGTCAGTTCCCTATCTGATATTAGAGCGCATCACAAAGATACGTTGTGAGATTTGACAATCCATATGATTTATTAATTCAATTAATATAAGTTGAAAATAAAATTGAATATAACAATGCCTTACTTTATTTGCAATGATAGCTAGTAAAATTTTATAGTACTTTTGACTTTTCAATTTGTCCATACAATTCACCACCAAACTTATTTCTTTCTAAGAAGGCTGCTATATCATAGCAAGTTTTTGGACCAGGTGGATGAACTATTCGTATCCATACATAAATGTGACAAGAAGAATTTATCATTTTGATCTTTTATTTAATCTTTTGATCTTTTATTTAATAAATATTTAAAAATAAAACAGGATATAAATCTTCACACTAATATATTTCGGCTACATGTACCTGTATTTTTGAAGTTTTGTTATTTTGAGTGAATTTTGTTTTAATCTAAGGGAGCTGAGAACTTGTTTGCAAGAGATGTTACTGCAACTCCATAACTGTATATAAAAATCCTTTCTTTGTCTTGTATTGATTTGTCACACAAAACACTCAACTACTAGTAGTTGATTGTCTAGACATAACTGTCCCTCAGTTTTCTCATCCTCATCCAGTATATTACAGCGACCTTTGCAAGTACTCAATCTGTCACGGGAGCATTTGGCAAGACGAAGACTTCGTAGTAAGAAAATTCAATGAGCTTGAAATTCAAAAATAATTAAAATAACATACACGAAGCATGTACGGAACACTTTCCACGCAAGCTGATCACACTTGTCGGGCTTTTTCATTAAATTACTCTCGTAATGAATAAATGTATTACACGGGGGATTCCTTTCTTCACTTTTTTGCCCTTATTTTATTATTAACCGTAGAAAAGTGTCTTATGCTTCGGGTTATTTTTTGTATAGGGTGTAATAAATTTTATTTAACGTCCCCTTTTCTGGATAACTTCTAAATGTAAATGGGCCAAGCCCGAGACTGTCATCGGCCTCTAAATCGCATAATGAACAGGATAGAGATCTGAATTTATTAAATTTTCAGCGACTTGAGTTAATTGAAATATTTTTCGTGGTTGAGTTTGACAATGGACAAGTTATTCAGAAATGGGGTAATTGTTCAATAAATTGTTTCATTGCAAAATCATTTATTAAAAAAAACATTCTGATGGCAGACAAAATAGCAACTTATCCTTTTTATATGGCGTATCGCAAGCTGCGGCTTAGTGACATAATTAGTAGGAAACAATTACCTGCATCCTCCAGGTCGGAAGGCAACAGTCCACATCAATGAACCACCGACGGTACCGAAGGTAAGGGTTCCGGGTTCGATCTCCGGGCAATACAAACATTTGTTTGCATGAACATGTTGTTCGTAATGGTTTGGGTGTTTTCTATGTATAATATGTATGTATTTACAACAAAAATAAGTATGTTCATTCGTTGTTTAGTACCCTTAATACAGGCTTACGCTTAACTGGGGGGCAAGATGACGATGAATGTCGGTAGATATTTATTATTTGATTAAAAACTTAACAATATCTCGCCATTGAAGAATACTTTACAATGGCGATTTCATAAATTTCTTTTAGGATACCAATTAATAATAGTGTTGGTTGCTCAATAGTGTGGACTATTGCCTTCCAATCGGGAGGGCGCAGATTCAAGTTCCGCCACCTACCAATGTGTTTCGAAATTAAATGTATGTTAACCGATGCACTTGCGGTAAAGAAAACATCGTCAGGAAACCTGCGCACGCCTGCAAAGAGATACAAAGGTTGTGCGTGAAGTCAGCCAATCCGCACTGGGCCCGCGTGGACGACTAAGATATATCCGCGTACGTGTAGGCTCGTGCCGGAAGTTTTATTAGCTGGTGATGATAATCATTTAATGATTGCATAATTGCGTTCAGTAGACTATCGTGAATATTTATCCAACTGTCGCCTTTGTCAGCGATTAGGTGGGTGACCAAAGATTATCTAGAGTCCATCCGTGTTTTGGAAGAATAGGAAGTTCATAAATTTAAAAAAAAAATAAGTTATTTAAAAATGCTTCAAGATATTACAAAATTGTTCTATTTTTTAAGTAATGGATATAAAAGTGCATTATGATTAAGAATAAGTAATTTTTACATATTTTGATTAGAATCACATTTATATGTTCTTTAAGTATTTTACTATTGTATTATTGAACTAGGTAATTAAGTAACCATAAATAAAGATAGCCATGGGGAGATTAGGCCGTACGTAACTGTGTCCTCTTAAATACCGAATTTACTTTCTTTTCGGATAATCAGGTGATTTAACCTGCAATGCCCTAATCAAAAACACAAAGCGAGTTCCACAATGCGGCCCCTGCAATCCCGTCCCCTTCAATTCGAAACCCTACACTGGACGACATTGCCTGATGATGTTGATGATGACATAATTATAACTATTGATGTTATTTGTTCCAGTATCGACAGTGGATGTGGATGCCGTCCTGGGACGAACTGCTTCACTGCCGTGTGACGTCACTCCTGACACAAACGAGGATCGCGTTTACATGGTGTTGTGGTTTAGGAAAAGCGGTGGAAAACCTATATATAGGTAAGTTACAATCTATGGTATAAATAAATAACTATAGTATGATAGGAGGACCACAAACAAATAATATGTGAATTTATATCGGTCCTCATCACCTTATGTAGGTACAAATATCTACCGCAATACTCCAGAATCTTCTTATCAGCCACATACATGCATTCAAACTGAAACTCGTAAAATGATTCATTCAAATAAATCAATTGAACCGTCAACGAAGAAGTCATCTTTTGTTTTGCTTAAGGTTTTAATCTACCGTAAAGAAGCCGGCAAGAACCTCGTGTTGGTACTCTTTTCAAAAGTTCATGGAAAACACGTAACACATTTTGTATTTTCCTTTAAAAACTTTAACTATCTCAGGCGACATTTTAAAATGGCAAATGCGTATTTAATTATCAGTTTAAGTCTTACCTAATGAACCGTACGGCGTAAACGGCTCAGTCGAAGCCGAGCCGATCCAATTAACGGTAGACGTTCAGTGTACAACGAAACACACTTAAGACGTCACGAGACCTCGTTAAGGAAATCACACTTGGCGATTTGGTCGGCAAGGTTTTCAATGTCCCCACTGGAGAGGACTTTAATCAGCAACCAGCTAGCAGTCGAGATGCTTGTTCCATAACTGGTAGTCTTTTTTCATTTAGAAACACTTGCAAATATGGTGCACTGAATTTTTTGAATACAAGTTCCACCTAGATGTACACTGAGTAAATTAAACTTTTGAATGTTACCTTTGTATATTTGCAGAACGACAATGTAACCTTTTGTAAAATCCATTTGAAATATAGCTAGTTGACCAGTAAAAATCACGTTATCATCGTAATTCATTAGAGAATAAGTATACAGTCAACTTTGTGTAAAGTTTTTTACTTCAAATAGGAGATCTTAAATATTTACACCATTTGTATCTCGAACACACTAAAAGTACGACTAATTGTATCGGTACACATGTGTGAGGTTGAAGTTCCCGTGCAGATAATATATGGTCTCCCTTAGTCAATTAAAAATAACCTTCAAATTGTCATTCCCTAGTCTATTCAGACATTAGGTTCACACTTATAGGCTAATGCAATAATAGTCCCTCCATCAGGCATCGGGTTGATAGCAACGCGGGCACCGATTATGCGGGATTGCAATTATAAGTGCCTCAGAGGCAATAACGGGGCAACGTTCCGGCGGATAACGTCGTCGTAAAGGCGTGCTTAAATTGTTAAATTCACCTTAGAACAGCGGGGTGTACAATCAAAATCATCTTTTGCGAAGCTTCTGGTTGTATAAATTAAGATGGAAGTCGCTAAGCTGGGCATTGGACCGGAAATTGAAAAACTTCTGGTTACGTTTTTAATTCTAGATTCTTTTTTGGGAGGTAAATGAATTCCTGCGATGTCACTTAGCTGTACTAACGCAATTTAAATAATTAAATTGGTGAGGATATTGATTCGAAGGCTGAACCGACCCGACCTGTTTGGTGTATGTGATCGATCACTTCTTGGAATAATTGGTTATTTGTTACTTAGTCAATCCATATATTACTTCTTATTATTCTTTTTTTTTAATTATGTATTCCGCACCTCCCAAATAAAATTAATCCGGAAATTTGGTCTGTTCAAGAAGTCTCTCGAAAATCAAGCAAACAAACTATGTATAAGTAAACAAACTTTGTTTCTAATTCAGCTTAAATTTAGCAGCAATTATACACCTTGTTACTACTTAAGTGTAACATTAGTATAGTTTCGCTTCGTAACCTTTAGTTGAGTTCGTATTTGAAGTTATTCTTATTTGACTTCGATTTTTGTACAGCAGACGGATGTCAAAATAAACATATTTTGTGAATTTCCTTGTAGTTCCTAAGATCCATGGTATTGACCTCAGATCACAAGCCTTGACTATATCTTAGTACTGAAAAGGAAACTAATTTTCGTGTTGAACAATCGAATCTGCTCACGAGTTACTTTGCAGTTAAAATTATATCGTGTTGCTATCAGATAGGTCTTATAGCTTTTGGACCTATCACCTATCAGACTATAACTTTTCATTAGGATGTTGTACTTATGCTAAATACGGTTTCTATTGATACCCTTAAATTTCGTAAAGTGACCCTTCTTTAATTACAAGTAACTAGAAAGGTTTTTAAGTATTAAAAAATAAATACGAGTATCTACAGAAAATCACACAGAACCAATTTCAATTCAACGATGGAGCTTATTTTATAGGTACAACATTTAAATATTCTTTAAGCTATTTTGTAAACACATACATATTATACACAGAAACACTTATACAAGCAGACATGTCCACACACACAAATGTTTGGCGTCGTAGCAAACATCTCAATAATTACACCGAATGTGTCGTAGAATCTATATCAAAACTTATTTATACACAAATACTTATATCCAATATTCTATTCAAAATATACACCAGTTCATAATTTTCAATCTCTGGCCACACAATAGCGCTATCTACTTAAATTCTATGAACGCGCTACCAAAATTTACACGGCGCTGTAATGACTGAAATGAAATTGAAATTCTGCCACAGTGCACATAATGTTCAGAATAATGCACGAGTTTTGTTTATGTTACGGTGCTTTGTGACGATTTGCATTTCTGCGGATGAAGTGCGACGCCATCTTGTGGGATTATTAACGTTTACCGATTCTTCTTGGTTAATCCAATTCCACACTACATTCTGATACATTCAAGGATTTAAGTAAGAGTAGGTAGTAGTATTATTGTAAAGATATGTTTAGAGAATGTTAATAAAAAAGAAATTAAATATAACGTCTATGGAGTTAATAATTAATTATTACTATTTCATACCAGTATCTATGGTTTTTTCTTTCGTATATCGTTAATGTTTTTACGAGATTTTCAAACATTGCGTTTTAAAATTATTTTCAAATTTTAATTACCCGAAACGTCAGTAGTAAAAATTATTAAACAATTTAAAATTATTTTGATATTATGCAGCCTAATGCGTAAAATTCAATTCAGTGTTGTGTTGTTAAGAAAACTAACATGCTTATCTAAGTATATATTTATATAGCAACAACCTCTAGAGCAGGAATTAACCTAATATCCATATATTAGGTTTAATTCACATCACGTTGACCCCGATTGACATCATCCACGGAGAAATGTCAGTACTTTTTTCCAGCTATCCTGAGTGAGCTGAGTAGTCTGAAGCGAAATGTCAGTAAGAGGCCTGACGGTATGACTTTGATTCCGTAGAAGATGGAACGACACCTAGTATGAAATGCAATGTGTCTTAGTACTGTGGCCCCGTCTCGTCTTCCACAAACCAAGTCGATAGCAGATGAAGCTATAAAACAGGCACAAATATACGGAAAGATAGTTTCTACATATTTTCAGACTCTAGTAGACTCTTCGCGCTTAGGGTGCAAGTTAGTATACAAATGAAATGACTGTACAGCGTCTCTTGTAAGAGTTGAAGCACTCTTGGTCAAAATATTAAATTGCTCAGCATGGAAATGCAGCAAGCCTTGGGAGTTACCTCGTTGATTTGTCATAATATATTTTATTCATATGTTTCAGTTTTTGTTATTTTTCTTTAGTTGACAGCCTACTGTTAGACACAGGCGAATTCTGCAACTATTGGTCTCTTACGAAACTTCATTGATGTGTTTGTCGACTTGTTTATTATCTAGAATAAAATCAAATGATTTCAACTGATTGTTAAAATACTACTGTGTTCATATGTAATGCATAATAATTCGCCTACAGTTTCGACGTCCGCGGAAGGTCCTTCAACAAAGCTTTACAATGGTCAGAGCCTGGAGCGTTTGGACCTCGAGCATACTTCGCGACAGTGGCAAGACCTGCAGCTTTGACTCTCAGCTCAGTACAGTTGGATGACGAGGGCGTCTACCGCTGCAGAGTCGACTTCAAGAACTCTACGAGGAACTTTCAAATACGACTAACTGTTATAGGTAAATACACAATATCTAAAGTAGCTGAATTTTATATAATTTAATTATCAAATTTTATAAATTTTCCTTCCCGAGGTTTTATTGACTTACATTTGCCGTTACAGTATCGAATTGCTAAAATAATCATAGCATGTAAATAAAAAACTTGAGTCAATATAATTTTATTATATCAAAATAGTGCAACTAATTACGTAATAAGGTTAGAACTCAGATATTTTTAATTATACAATTCTGAAGAAGCTTATTTTGATATTTTTTTTCAACACTGACGACAACGTTTAGCATTAAACAAACACTCTTTTGAAAGTGCACAATGTTCTCATAAAATTCTTGCCTTAGATTCCGATCAAAGTCAGGAACACTACGCCACAGAGGAGGCTTGTATTCAAAGCCAACATTATCAGCTTAATAAACTTGGTGTCGGAAGTCATATAACCCTGGTTCAAAGCGAATAACATTAAACTCGGTGTGCATAGTGTAGACGCTAAAGTGCCTCTGGCTTGCAAACCAGTTTTGACCCGTCGTGCTTGAAACTTGTCAGTTCGCTTAGAAAGGAGTGCAGTAGACAAATTAAAAGTAAAGCTTCGTTAATTTCGCATTTCGTTGCCTCACTTTGTTGTTTGGCTGCAAAACGATAAACAAAATTAGCGAGCAAACAATTCGTTTTTATCTAGCTGCCAGTTTGAAAATTCCTTTGCTTTTGTTTCGCTTTGTAAAAATGCATTCAATTTTTACTTATTGGAGCTAGATTTTTATCGATAGATTTTTTAGGAAACGTAAACCTTGTGGTCAAAAACTAATAGAATCATAGAATATACTCAATACTCAAACATTGCTTCTGGTGTGGCTTAGTAAACACAAAACATCATCAGACTGTGAGACGATTTTAGACCCTAAATTATTAACCAAATCAAGATTCCCATTAATTCATTACTTGTAATAAAAACACTGGCATGATCGATAAGACAAATAACACCGGACCATAATAGCAAAGTTTTCCATCTTAAAAGAAAATTTTATGAGGCGACGACAGCGAATCAATTTAGTCATTACGGATGAAGCTCGGTAGCCGCGGCCGAGTTACGGCATCCTACAGACATTTTAATTATGTCGGGGATCCAGCTCACCCTGCCCTGATAAAAACGATGTCCCCAACGATGACACAGATAAAATCTGCACGAGACAGGTTAAATTTAAAGGGAAATTAGATTTGAATAGATCAAATCGTCTGAACGCTATCAGTTGCGGTAATTTCATTTGTTTGCCTGATAAAATTTATTGGACAGCCATTTTGAACTTGTGAAAGGATAATCTTTTGTTCTCTAACGGTAAATGAAGGTCGGTGGAAGTAAATTTTATTTCGTGAAAATGATATAAAACTCTTTTTTAATGCTTCATAAAATACATACTTAATCATTTGAAGGTGATAATTACTTAAAGTGCAATTTGTTTTATTTACTAGTATGAAACTTTACAATCTATACACAATTTAGCATATGGATAGTAACGTGCTAGCGGTTCCAGAAACTAAATATTCAAAGTAACCATTTGTGCTGTAGTTACTGTAAGACCAATTAACAAAGGAGAAACTAAATAAAACGACATACAAATGGGCCTGTCTAGACTCCAATGCCAGTACTTCAATCATTTCCACGACACATATAATTAATATCCATACGACATAATACTAAAGACGTGATTCTCGTAAATGGGTAGCTTTAAGAAACATTTTCAACCTTACAAATAATAATATTTGTAAGGTTGAAAATGTTTTCGTATATAAATACGAGTATAATAACATTGAAGCATGTTATATTAACAATGTAGACACTGAAATATCAGCTTATCTTTATATCACCATCATCGGCTTATACGATCCGGTGTGTATACGAAAGTGAATACTGAACTCATATTCATATTAAATTATTTAAGACAAGAAGTCTTACTGATAATTATTTAAAATTTTGTCTTGTCCGGTTAAAAAATATATCTCGCCTGAAATAAACTATTTTACAGGAACAGTATATGTTTTATATAGGTTTATTGTAATTAATTGTTTATATCTGGGAAAATGTACTTAAAAATTCACCTTATTTAAAAACATATAAAAATTACTCCTACTTATTCCGAACCGGTGGTAGAGTCACAAAAAATATGATAATAACAATTGACGATTCAAGAGTATCTGTAACAGATTTATTTGAATAAAGATTTTTTTCTTTCTTTCTTTCTACTCTATTTGTTTTACAGCTGTACTAAAATAAAAGCAATGCCTCACTTTTTGTCTTTATATATATTGCAACAGCAGAAATAATTTTAAAGTTTTGTTACCTTGCCAAAGCGAGAATCTCTTTAAAAAATATTGTTTCATATTTCTTTTGAAATCTATAATTAAGTTGTAAATCCGGCAAAATATCTCTGTCTAGAAAAGCAACATTATACAACATTAGTCGACGTAAAGTTAAGCTCGCTCGGCGTAAAGCTAACCAACATGGACAACAAAGCTTATTATGAAATAAAAATACAGTCAATGATAAGGGTTTTGACAGACGTGGTCGTTCAATAATTAATGTCATGGTAAGAATGCACTCCACATAAAGTGCCAGATCGCTCTGAGCTGCAATGTTTGCGACTGAACTTCAGTATGTACGACTACATGTTATTATATAAACACAATGCAAACGAGACCAGAACAGCCTGGTTTCTTTGCGGAACGCTCTCTTTGCGAGGCGCTCATGGTAAATTACACCGCACATGAGCCTAATGGATTCCAATGGAGTTGCATATATGTAGGCATGTTTTAAAACGCTTTGTTCTTTAAAAAGGATTTTTTCTCATCCGCATCTCCTTTGCTTTCGTCGCCTTGAATAGGGTAATTCCTTTGAATAACTCGCGGTAGTTTGCTCCGCAGTGACAAGCCTTATTTTATTTTATGCTTTTCGTTTATAATTATTTGCCTCAGAATTGAAGCACTATTCTGAGTTTTTAAAGCAATTTCTGAATACCATAACTAGTTATGTCCCAGTTTTCTTTTAAGGCAAACTGTTTAAGTAAATATGATTTTCTTGGATTCTGATATTGTTTAGTAACCGAGAGAATTAATATAATAAAATTAAACTAATTCAATATTTTCATGTTTAACCGTCTGCAGTCAATGTTGGATTTTGGTTGCTGTTCTTATAGAAACATCAAAAATTAATTCTCTGTAGCTGCATAATGCGTTAATTATGTATGCAATTTGCCAAAATTTTGTCACTCAAGATTACAGACAATTACAGAAATCTGGAATGCATTATTTGAATCCTATTACCTGGGAAAGTTAAAATATCTGGCACTTTCTACTTAGAAGATACAGTGTCGAGACTCTTACCTAAAATGCCAAACCCATTGTCATTTCAAATAGCTGGTCCTAGCAATGTTTACGTTTATATGTGATCCATATTGATGACTTGCTGATTCTTGGTTTGTCTACATTGATTTAAGTCCCAATGTAGGTACGTTAGGCCTGGAGTTGTGTCAAATATTTTCTTGAGAAATTGAAATAATTATAAAAACAAAGTCCAATAATTTTTAAAATGGTACACATCCTACTATCAACCTACCCATTACGCGAGTCCAATGTCTATTTGTTATCGTCAACGTAGATAATAGCCTTAAATACGTAGATGGTATGACGTGTATTCCAAAACACGAAGTATCGTGAGATGCTTTTATTCGGTCACCCATCTGCAAACAACCATAGTGATGGTAGCTTCACTTGCATTATCATCAAACGAACGTGCAAGCTACTATGCCATTCATTCCGCTAGTCATTGACAATATAGTGAGTTAATACTTTTTGTTTTAGTACCACCACATCAAATGTTACTGTACGACAAATCTGGCGCTGACGTGTCTGGCATAGTCGGACCATTGGAAGAAGGAGCAGCCTTGGTGCTTGTCTGTGAAGTTCGAGGGGGGTAAGATGATTCTTTTTGTAACGTTATACTGTTTAAAATTATTATTAATTATTTATTTTGTTTTGGCAAAATATTTTAGCATATGTATTGTACATATGGTAAAATATTTTTTTATCGTTTTTATCACAGATCAAATAAATATACTAAAGATTTTATATATTGGTTGATTTGTGACTGTTCTATCTTTTATTTCTTTTTATTAATCTTACGGGTATCTCTAACGGGAAGTTTGAACCGGAGGTTTCCTTAACTCTCTCAAAGATTTTTATCCAAAGTATTAAAAACTGATTTTTTGATGAACAGAAACCAAAACACTTACGTCAGTTTAATCAACTATTAACTGATATCAGGGTTGAAATGTTGATAAAAAAGTAACCTTGTATAAGGTCATTTGCGTGGGCATATCTGACTAATATGTTTCTCCAAATTATAGCTAATATGACATTCGCTATAATTTTCATATGAGTACGATGATAAAGGCATTGAAATTTACTGAAATTGTGACTAAGCATTGTTACGTCACAAATTAGCAACGATTACAACACGAGCACAATATAAAATAGACTGTGACTGTATAACTGCGGCGGTTAGGTTAACAGCTTTACAGAGTCTAGAAGTAACTGATTTTCAGGAAAATATGCTTACTGCTTAGGTACAATTCGCAGTAGGCACTGCCTGAATCATTTGCGTAACTATTGTTCTATTTCAAATAAACATTTTATCAATAGACTCCCTTATTTAATCCATAATTTTATGTAACTTCAGCAATGTCAAATAAAGGCACAGTTGAGTATTTTTTTTATATTTGTAACGTTGAAACCAAGAAAAATGTATTTTATTTATGTTTGAACAATATTATTTGAATTCAATCTGGCATTTTGCAAAGGCTTCGACTACCATTGAATGGTATTTGATACCTTTTGTGCGCAGCTCGGGTCATTGCTCAAAAAGTTTCATATTGCAATATGACCCCGCTAGTGTTCATAATTACGCTGGTTTTTGATTTTCTGCAATATAAGTATAGGTTTCATTTGTTTCACATTGTTCGTGTAATATGACGAAAACACTTCACTAGTTAGTCTTGCTTCATTATTCTATACTCGAATCAAAGGATGGAAGTTATTAACAATCACCAACATTTTAAGGGAGATACGTTGCGGCCTACTCTTCTCATAGCCACGTAGATGGAATGCCTGTGTTTTGCAGAGAGACGTTGAGACTGGTTGACTTGGTTGGTTGGTATGAGTTTATGATTCGAAAATATTTTGTTTTATGTGATAAATTTAATTTGGATTAAACCCCTCGGCTATTTGGCCAGAATTTAATACCCGCAAATAAATATTTCAAAAAGAAGATAGGAAATATACTTTATTTACCAAACGTTCGAGCGGTTTAAAAAATAAGACTGCACGGAAATAAATTGGAAATATTAATCCCAATGTTAGCTTGTTAGTGTGATCGATAGACAAAATGAATTATCATCAATCTAAAAATTGACAGCTGAATCAATACTAATTTGACTTATTGCTGTGATTCCTAATAGAAAACGTTCTTCACTGCACTGCCATCTCAACTCAATATCATGATTTATACATTTTTACTTTCTTTCTTTAATTTTGAATATCTTATCGCACAACACTTTATCTATGTAATATAATAATACATCACATCAAACCCTTCAGTCGTGAACAAACCGTCGTATTGCAATCGAAACGTGACGTCACCGCGCACAATTCAGTTCAATTTTTTTATTGCTTGATTTCTTTTATGGAAACATTGGAAGAGATATTCCATCCGAGTGGGTTCATTAAAAAGTCCGCAGTATGGCGGTCTGGCGTGGAGCCAGGGCCGGATTATCTTTGCCTGTGTGCTCAACGATTGTGATGATGCAGCGGGGTGGACGGTGGATTCAGCCTTTGGGTTTATCAGACCCATATTTAATTATGTGGCGGGGGCGCCGCATCAAACGATGGTAACCTACTGCAAGATTTTTCACACGGAATTCTTGTTTTTGTTAGTTTATTGATCATTGCAAGATTCTTCGCGTGAAACTATCAATAAATATTATAATAAACTCAGATACATTATATACATTATACGGATTTAATATAAGAGAGCGTTATTTTTAAGTGTATGATTAGTATTCTATTTTATGTGAGGTGGTTTCACTTTGGTAAAGCCGGCCTGTTCGAGCCGAATTATAGCGCCCCCATATAATTCGATATCTTACTTTGGGCACTAATGTAGCTTTGTTTCGTATATTAATTGTACTTATCGTACCCATCTTTTGATTTCTAAGCCTAACTAAATGAAGGTTAACCCACATGAACTGACCGACCCATACAAGGGTATTCGAGATATAAATAATATTAGCTAGCTATCTATTCTAAGTCGTTATTTGAATTATTCCTTAATTGTTGATTTAATTTATGAAACTAAACTTTATAACCGTAAATTATAGACACAAAAGACGCCATTTTATTGACAAAAGTGATCTGAGCTAAATATGATGATGCATGTTAGCTTAGCACATAATGCTATAGTGGTATCATAATTTTGATACAGCTCAACGCGGACTTATAACAAGAAAAAAATTAACTCAAATAAATGCACCATTTTTATTCACGCAACAATATCAAAGTAAACTATTTGCCAAGTCATTCTAGCTCCATTTACTTCTCAGTTCTTGAATAGCCCTTGCACAAGGGATAAGTCCACGATATTTCGTTTAAAAAATAAAACTGCGGTCACATCTCTGAGTATCTCTGACGTTACTTTCTTATTTTGTCTGAACAGTATATTCAATTAGCTTTATTTTATTTGCACTGAGAACAGAGTGAGTTAATTAGAGTGTGTTTTCGTTAAAATTTCAGGGGTTTGCTAGATAATAATCATTCGTTACTAATTGCAAGTCTTGACAATGCAAAAGTTGATTAGTTAGAGATTTTATTCCAAAATATAATATACGAATTATTATGAAGACTTTGTTAGGTTAGCAAGAATATTATTATACATGATGATTGACTGTCTCAGAATATATTTTATTTAATTGTTATTTTTTTTATTTAACTATGATTGTACATTGCAAATATCTTGTATTTTAACATATTTTCGTTATCAAGTATGGTGGATTTTTAACCAATAGATCGGGTCGTAATATTGTTTTGATCTTAACATTAAATGTTAAAGGCCGTAAAAATAACAAGAAATTCCGAGAACATGTTAATCAGTTTTGATATGAACACATATTTTCTACATAATATTGGGAAAGCTTTTCTCATTCATAAAATAATTTATCTTAGTGTATACTAGATCTTAGTAATGTTTGTTTTTCCACACAGGTCGACCTGAGCCCGTGGTGTCATGGTTAGTCGATGGCACACCAGCACCTCAACACATCGAGTAAAACTGACACGCACCGTGGTGGTGAACCGACTGGAGCTTCAGCATTGAGAAAGAAGACCTTAACACCACTTTCAAATGGCAGAGCTCCAATACCGTTTTAGTTCCGCCACTGGAAAAAGTGGTCAGGCTTGAAATGAATCGTGAGTTTGATTATTGTTATTTCTTTTCCATTAAATAAGTTTTACAATTACAATAGCTATGCACTAGGCAGCCTGAATTGCCAGTATGTATAACTAAAAGATTAGAAAACTTATGGTTATGAATTTAATTGTATCTGGTTTAGTGAAAAAGAAACCATTAAAAAAATAATATCGAATAATCAATGTGAGTGAAAAAATTTGGGCGTACATGCGTACGAGTACTTACTCATTACACACCTTTTATTTATTATTTAGGTTCAGCAACAGTATACAAATCAATATTAAAAGATACTTATAAATTATTACAGTTGTTGTTAAATTGTATGCCTATAATAGCTAAACACAACATTCACTTAGTCTAGATTAGTAACTAAAGGTAATGTTTAGACAAATTACAATTTTTTTTCTTTTTTAGTAATAGACAGATCGATCATAAGACAGATGTATACATTTTAAGTAACCCTGATGTGAAAAGTAAAATATGTCCAATCCTTGCCACATCATTGTACAATCTACACATACGGAATATTGGTCATTTGACTACATTATTATTACAACTTGGCAAAAAGAATAACTTTGAGTTCTTTTGCTACCCTACTTAAGTAAAACATGAACTCAATAGCTCGCTCGAATCCACTCAGAATTGACAGTCTTCCAGAGCGTAGACAAGCTAGCGAATTCTCTCCTAGATTGAAGGGTATTTATTTATAAGATCAAGTCTAGCTCGTACGTTTCCCAACTTGCGTCTAAGACCAAACTTGCACTCAGATGTCTAAGGAAGTGCCTCTGAATTGACTCTAATCTATCAATGTGAACATGATAGAATGGTGACCAAACACTGAACAGTATTCGAGAATACTTCTAACCAGTGCAAAGAATAGAAGTAAGTATGCTTGACGGTTTTCTGAAAGGTTTGAATTCTGCTTATGAAACCCATAGCTCTATTAGCCTTTGACGCAATAATCATAGTGGTGTCTGAATGTCAGTTTACTTATCCATCACTACTCCAAATCTCACCATATCTTGACTATTTAATAAACATTGTTAATAGTGTATGATATCTTCTAGGGGTTTGTTACGAGTAAAAGAGATAACGTGGCATTTCGTATAATTTAGTATCATGTTATTCTTTAAACACCATTAAAATAAACGATCATGTTATCTTGTAATACCACACCATCTTCAACATTGTTAATCTCATAAAATATTTTTAAATCATCAGCATAAGCCAGACAGCGGCATGAAAACAGTCAATGAGATCGTTTATATACAAGACAAACAGCAATGGACCTAAATTCGAGCCCTGTGGCACGCCAGACTTTGACATAAATGGAATAGACTCGTAACCGTAAACTCTAACAATTGAGATCTGTCAGCAGGTAGGACGCAAGCCAAGCGCAACAGAGAACCATGAATACCAAGATGACTAGCTTTTCGAAAAAATGTAATGATCAACCTTATCAAAAGCCCCTGCAAAGTCCGTGTAAACGGAATCAACCTGTATTCGCCTATTAAAGGCGCTATTTAGAAAATGTACATATGCTCAAAAGGTTTGAAGAAGTTGAGCGCCTTGATGAATCCGTGTTGACTGTGGCTTATTAAAATGTTCAGGTGGAACTGATATGCTTGTAGACTATACCTTCAAATATTTTTGCGAAACAACTAAGAATACTAATTGGTCTATATTTGTTACGTCATTCTTATTCCAGACTTATAAATAGGAATCACAGTAGCTTTTTCCAGGATGTGGGGAAATGACCTTCAGTGCAGACTTTTGTTAAAAGAATGGTAAGGGTTTAACAAGGGCCTTAGAACATTTTTTTATGAATAATGGAGGAATCTTGTCTGGTCCCGGCCCTTTTGATATATCTAATGACTCAGAGCAGCCATTTCAACTTTCATTCTCAGTGACATGATCATATTTATATTATAGCTACACTCATCAAAGTCCGGCTCATACGGGCCCTCAGAGGGTTCACTATAAACAGAAGTAAAATGTTGGCGAATAAATTCGCTATGTGGATGCCACCACTAGCGGAGTCACCATTGTAAAACATTTGGCTTGGTAGGTCTTTATTATCTTTTTTAGCATGAGCGTATCGCCAAAACGTTTTGAGGTCCATTTTAATGTTATCTTCTAGTCTATTTATGTAACAATTAAAGTCAAGAGTACTAACAGTCTTGACTCTTGATCTGAGAACCGAAAAAGCGTCAAAATCACGGGGGTT
>PQWD01001458.1:18294-59734 GCA_019425675.1 Leucinodes orbonalis | reverse complement strand
ACAACGTACCAGATAATGAAACGACTCGTCACATCTCTTTTCTTACTTACTATTAAATACCTTAAGGAAAAAAGGAATGAAGATATGCAGTGCCAGTTGTTATTTTAGTCATCCTTCTATGTATTTATGGTTCCTAGGTTTTTAAACAATCTTTATGAATGCACGTCAAATGTGATTTGAATTTAATCTATACTGAATGAGCCAGTGACAAAACATTGTAATTGAGTTCACGGACAGATGTGACGACCTGTAATTAAGAAATGTTCATTTTCGCCTACGCAGAAACTCGTGTAAGGAGTGAGAGCATCAGGTATACGTTTTTAATCGCTATTTTAGCCCGGATTCCATGCTTTAGTTATATTTCTATGCGCGTCCCATAAAACGGAGCTTATTCTTAAATGTCACAAAAGCGTTTGACAAAGTCTGGCACGAAGGTTGATATATATAGCTATACAAACTAACGTGTCCACAACCGTCTAGTACGCATAGTGCGCGAATTTCTATCAAATCCACGTTCCGATATCGTATGGCGGGAACTCTATCCCCTCCCCATCCCCTGCGGGCAGCAGGCGTACCGCAGGGCTCGGTGTTATCCCATTCCTATTCACGCTATCACTAGCGACCTCTCGGAGTTCCGTCCCTCCCCGCTCAGGACGAAACTAGCGCCTATTTGCCGAACGATACAGCCATTGACCCATAGCGCAGGACCCTCCAAGAATCCCGCCAACACGTTAGGTGATTGTTTTAGGAAATGGAGGGTCGAAGACAATCCCGACAAGAGCGCGGTGGTCCTTTTTCAGAAGGCCGCGCGCATCCGGTCGATTCTCCCACTCAGGTCACACTTCGGGCGTTCTATTCCGTGGGATAAAGAAAACACGATACCATTACTCTCGATAGTGGCTCTAAACCTTTGGCCGAACATCAAACACAGTGCGCAACCGGGCTGCATTCGCACTCATGCGCCTGCATTGTCTAATGCCACGCCACGTAGTAATTATCCTTAGTAATGAAGTGAGAATCTCACGGCGTGTATTAGCCCAATATGACGTATGCCGCGTGGCAATTTGCACGCTGCGTCCACTCACGTCATCAAGGCTACAAGTCCATTCAGAATAAGTTCATGCGAAAGCACAGGAGCGCCGTCGTTTATACGTAATGTCAACTTTCATTTAGACTTAGGGCTGCCTACAATTTCGCAGTACCTAAAGTTAGAGCCACGAGAGTGGTTCAACCGACCTTAACAAACCTGATGCACACGTATCGATCTGATGTTTACATACAATATTTTGGGTCTATTGGAGCCAGTAAATTCTTGGCATAGATATGCCCTTCACGGACTAGCGATAGCCACTATCCTGATATAATGTAGGGCAATCCATATTAAGCTGCTCGATTGGAAATGATTTGGCATCAACATTAATGGAGGTACATCACATATCTTTGAGTTAGATTATATGAGTCTAGTAGTCAGGGCAGAATCCATGGAGGATTTAGGCACTATGCTCGAAACTTAGGAGGGCTTCGTATACAGGTGGGTCCTAAAGGAACATGGATAAAGAGGAGTCATGTTTAATACCCATGTCGTACCTTTACCGTTATAGTGCCTACCGCAGACGGCTGCGAGTAGATTACAGCGTTGGGCTACTCGATTATCTGCCTACGATTTTACAGTAAATTTATTAAATCGGAAGAAAACGGTCCGGCAGACGTCCTATCTCGACTGCCGTTGTCACTGATGCTCCAGCACTGCGCCCGCCCTGTCCAATATAACTGTATAAATTTAGTACATGACTAATTACCAGTTGACTTTCACGGTTTGAAAACATACCAGTAAGGAAGTTTGCTAAGTAGGATTGTGGGATATGTAAAGTTTGGTTGGCCGCCTGTAAGCACTATACCATGTACGGAGGAGAAAACCGTATTTTATGCGCAAAATGACATATTGCTAGATTATGGTTGTTTAATTTATAAATAAAATAATAATACCTCCATCTACGTAAAAGAATTTTTAGAAGAGGTGCACACGGGGCACCTTGGAGTAAATAAAATGAAAAATGTGGCACGTAATTATGTGTATTGGCCCAACCTAGATAAGGAAATAGAAAATGTATGTCGAGGATGTGAGCCATGTCGGTCCGTTCGCGATGCACTCCCCGCTCAGAGTTGCACCCCTGGGAATTCCCATAAAGCCTTGGCAACGTATTCACGCAGATTTCATGGATTGTTCTGAGAAACGTTATTTAATAATTATAGATGCCCATTCAAATGGATCGAAGCCATACTTATGCCTCGTATGGATGCGGAAACCACAATTTCAGCATTAATGTCAGTATTCGGTAGATTCGGTCTGCCTACGCAGTTGGTTACAGATAACAGCCCACCATTCTCCTCGAGAGAGTTCAATCAATACTGTACAAGTTACTGTATTAGAACTACACACAGCACCATATAGGCCGCAAGGTAATGGTGCTGCTGAAAACGCTGTGAAGTCTGTGAAAAAGGCTATAAAAAGGGCAATCAATTCAGGGATAACGTTGCCACAGCATTAAGTGATTTTTTATTTTCCTATAGAAATTGTAACTATTGCAACCACTGGTGTATCGGCAGAGTCACTGTTGGGAAGGCGCTTACGTAACCGCCTGGACGCTTTACGTCCAAATATAGCAGAAGTTGTCCGTTCTGCCCAAAAATTCAGCCAGAAAATGCCGGGATACACCCAAGGTGTTGGAGGTAGGAGATTCCGTACTTGCACGTGATTATTCAGTTGGGGGTGATAAATGGACGGAAGAATTATAGTAAAGAGAACGGGGCCGGTATCCTATAAGGTTGGTGTAGGTAGTGACCTAACGACATGGCGTAGGCACCAAGATCAAATCATACCTTAAACAAATAAACGTTCATAGTTACAGACAAGTATTGGATCTCCACCAAATGAGCAAGATAACACGAGCTCTCAGGAGGTAGAGGATGTAGCTTTGGATGCTACCGGGGGGAAGGAGCAATCCATGGAAAGTGGAGGGGATCAAACACCTAAAAAACAGTTCCCCTTCTCTCCTCACCGGATGCTTAGCCCGAGCATGCGTGCTTATAACCGGGCCATAAAAAACAATAATAGTGTTACCTTATTATGTACGAGTATATTTAAATGTTTAGGAGTATATTAAAGAGAGTACTAGTCTCTTTAACATCGGCTAATGATTGTATACGTGTGTATTTAACAGCACTATATTTACTTACTTATTATAATATAGATAAGCATATTTTATTTCTATAAAATGTTTATGGCAAATAAGTGTTAGAGGGGAAAGGTGTCGGGTATCGACGGACTGGATGGTTGGATGCGTTCAGCGCTTGCCCGGACCTATCACTAGACCTAGCGCACGGACACAAAAGAAAGGGCATAAAGTGCGTAGAACCGATGGCTGATGACAAATGGCGTCCACGAAACGGAAAACCAAGCGTAGGCCGGTTGGCAAAATACGATTCGTTTCCCGTTTACCAGATGGAGGTGGCGGGTAAAAGATGGATTTCAATAGCTAGGGATCGGCCCGTGTGAAAATAATTAGTAGAGCCCTTTGTTCAAAAGTAAACAAATTAGACTGTTATGATGATGATGGTTAGAAGACAATGATGAGACAAAGACAAAAACAACGAAAATTAATTTGAAAGATTATTTATTTTTCAATAGTGTTCGTGATTTGAAGTTTGCCGATTTATAAAAGATTCATATTGTTAATTTATGTAATCATTTCTCCAGCCAGGTGTGTTATCTGAAACAACGTTTATTAAGATAAAACAACAAGTCTGAAATCAATAAATCGATGTCCCCGACGAATAAACGTGCGATCGAAAAACGACAACTTTTCAATAAATAATTAAAATGTTTGGAATCATGTAACTTCCAATTCTGATCAAATAAATATATATTATATACCAAAGTAAAGGTAAAAAATATATTTATATTAAAAAAATATTTTTTATATATTTTCTATATTTTTGAAAAAAAAATCTTATTATTTTATTTTTGTGAACGATGTGCGCCCTTTTAACAGTTTTGTATACTTTCACGTTAATTCTTGTCAGACGTGAAGCACAAGCAAATGTAGTGAAATGCTGCACGGTTATTCGAGGTAAATGTTTATTTTTTACTTAGTCTAGCACTGGCCATCTACACACTTATTCTTGTATATTTCGGTGCTTTCTCATAATTTTAGAGACTAAGGCAAGTGTATGAGTGTTAACGAGATCGACTCATTAATTGTGTAAGAGTTTATTGCTCTAAAGAAAGGATAGTCGTGTGCGGCCATTTGATATAACATTTTTATTCTAGTGTAATTTTAAATGAACAAATATTAGGCGCATGTTTTGTTTTTCGTGTGAGATGAAAACTTTTTTTTTTTGGAGAATAAACGAATTTTGTGCTATAAAAGCCTTATTTAAAGTCTAAAATGTTCTAAAAAAAATAAATCTTTATTAGTTGGGGCGGGGCTATCGAAATAATTATTATGTAATAATCGGTTGCCACTACACTCACACTGAGCGTATGCTGAATTAGAGAAAATTCGGGTTTTTCACCGACTCGACACAAGAGACTGGACACACGTGTGTCTAGTTGGTGAAACGTAGTATTTACAAGTATGTTCTCTGTGGTGAATCTCAAATACTTTTCATTTCATTTCATATGACATGTTATTTTGTCATCTGGCCACATCTGGATAGCTCAACTTAATTCAATAATTCCTATGTTTCACCATCTTGAAACACATACGAATTTTAGTGAGAAAAATGTTGAGGATTTTATTTGTAAAATACTAAACACTAGTATCTATTAAAGAAATTTAACTTGTAAATCTAATTGCTAAGTTTTATTGTAGACGACACGGTTTAATTTGTGTCATCCATCATAAATATATTCTTAGAGTTAGGTACATTTTTTTTATTAAAAAATAATTACGTTATTGTATAATAATGTCCCTTTATGAGTACCATCTCTTATCCGTGTACTAAACTGATTTCGGGAAAGTACTAGGAGATCATACATATCAAAAAAGGTTAAAAAAATTATGAAAACAAAACTCCTGAGTTATCAAATCAAAAGGAAATTTTAAAAAGTACTATAAAATCTCCTATATTATTTTAAAAAATTTGAAAACAAAACTCCTATGTTATCAAATCAAAAGGAAATTTTAAAAAGTGCTATAATATCTCATACATTATTATCTTTTCTTAGTATTTTTTTCGAAAGCTCTCATATATTACAACAGTCCAAAGAGTATGTATTTATCCGCGATAGCTTTTAACAATTATTTTACATGAATGTGATTTAAATTTGCGAGACACAATCCCCTCAGGAGTAGTATCGTAGAATACATCTTTCAAAATTATATAAGTATGTGAAAATCATTTATTGATACGATGCCTTTGTTACAAAATATTGAGCTTAAGGTGATGATGTTTGGAAAATAAAAAACAATGCTCGGAGTAGTCCGAATCTATAGGTAAACTGATACGTCTGATATAAAAAATAATTATTAAAAAATAAACATTATCCGATTCTAAAGACACCTACTCAAAAAGGAAAAACAAGTTCTACCATATAGATTCTACCAAACACCTTTTGACGCGGGAGACAAACAAATCCTAAAAGCCTTTTCAAGACTTATAAGTGTACCTAAATATTAATGTAAAATCGCACAAAAGCCGTACACTGTACCCACTAGACCACGGAGTCAGTTTAAAAAAAATATTTAGTGCCCTAAAATAATATAATATATTTTACGAAGAAAACATAATTTGCTTTCGATTAATAAAAGGACTATTTCGTTTATATACTTACATTTAGTTATTGTCTGGAACACCGAACCCTCCCGTGTTTTTGAGTTCCTCTTCAGTGTAGTCAGTAAATTGATTAATGCCGTAAGTTGTATTCGGGTGTTCTTTATTTAGCTGATTGATACGTTTCAAGTTCTGAACGAATGCTTCATAATGAACTTTTTTGTCTGCTTCGTCTTTATAGTGCTTGGTGAATTTCTTGATATAAACCTCGAAGAGTTCTGGAGCTTTGTTGAGGTCGTACTCCCTGGGCTCGTCGGCCGAAGCGGCCGCAGCCAGTGCGCATGCGCAGACCAGAAGAATGATTATGGACTTCATATTTGTGGTTACGGTTATAGCGCTTAATCTGATTCCGCAACCACTGCTCCAGCCTTTTATACGATTGAGTTCAGTTCTGTCAATAAATCCAAATCTATGAACATTTCGTAACAAAGGAGTCATTTCTTTGTATCGTAACAGGTGTTTCAATATGTGAAAAAATCTCAATAAGATATATAGTGTAGGTACTAAAAGTTTGATGTACCTTTTAACACATTGAACGCCATCCAGACACAATAGAAAATCATTGTGTCTGGTGCCTTAAGGCGTCACTAACGGTCAAAGGGATAACAGTTCTTTTTTTTATTTTTCAAGCTTATAATGTTAATTATATTTCGTCGCTTCATTCTTCAGATATAACATTTACAACGTAGTCCCTTTTCCTACCAGGCAACACTCGCACGCTATAAAGATTTTTTTTTTTTTTTTTTACCTGTCACTTGCTTACCTTACGAAGTCTCATTCTTTTTCTGTGCGAGGCAGCGAGCGCACGCGCTTTACGAATAAATATTTTCGTCACAAATATTTTTAACTTCTACCATCAGTAATGCCTAAACGAAGTACTGAGGCTAAAATGGAACGCTATCGTAAGAAGCTTCGAAAACTCGAACAACGCCAAACCCGTAACCGGGCTAGGCTAGTAATTGATTCATCGGAATCAGATGGCGATTGTCAGGAATCTGGTAAGTACAGCTATATTTAAAAACTTATTTGAATTCAGTTTTTAAATTATCTGACATTTCAATATAAAATATACTTTTTTATTGTATTGATCATAGTAAACCGGGGGGTTGGCCGTGAGTCAACACGATGGTATGAAACGGTGCATAAGTATTCTTATAATTGGAATAACTTTATTTACCCGTAAAAATTATAATGAAAGCCTGGGGGTTGGCCGTGAGTCAACACGATGGTATGAGACGGTGCATAAGTATTCTTATAATTGGAATATCTTTATTTACCCGTCAAAATTATAATAAATGCCTGGGGGTTGACCGTGAGTCAACACGATGGTACAATACATTACGTAAAATATTATTTCTGAAACAGCAAATAATATATATTACATATAACATATGCCCGGGGGTTGGCCGCGAGTCAACACGACGGTACCTAAATAGCAAATTTTAACACTAACTTAAATAAATAAGGTTTTATGATCACCATAATTATTTTTGTTTGAAACTACCTTCATTATTAAAATATTTTTTCGTAAATTTTCTTTTAGACCAAGATGACACAAAATTGCCAGATGTAATAGTGGATGAGCAAACTTTTGAGAACACTGAAACGGTACAAGGTGAATCTTTGCAAGTTACGGAACTAGTAACAGAGTCACAAAGCCCTGAACTAGATCCAGAAATATTGTTGGCACTTGGAGAATCGTCAAACTCCATGCCGTTATGCGGACCCCCGATCCATGAAAATTTAGCTCAGAGGTGGGGTCCCATATTGAAAAAAGGAATAACAAAAGAAGCTAAACAAGATTTATTTAAATCTTATCTTATACCAGAAAATTGTCCATTGCTTCACGCTCCAAAACTGAATGCTGAGATTTCGGCAGCAATAACTGATATGTCTCGAAACCGTGACAAGAAGATGGAAAGAAACCAACAGCAACTCGGCTGTGGTATCACTGCCATTAATAGAGCGTTGTCTATCCTTCTTACGAGCGATGACAAAATCCAAGCCATAAAGTTATTAGGTGATGGTTGTCGTATGTTAGCGGACCTACATTATGTTACCTCACAAGCTCGTTCAAAATTGCTTACACCAGGATTGGACAAATCATTCCTAAATATAATAAAGGAGACGGAGAGAGATGAGACCTTATTTGGATCTAAGCTCTCCGAAAAGATCAAGGCCTCTAGAGTGATTGAAAGACAAGGTTTGCAGATAAAAAAGGCTGTGTCAGCTCCAAAGACTTTCACACCGGCTATTCAGTCGACGGTAGTGAGACCCCGCTACCAGGAAAACTGGGCAGGCCCCTCACGCTACCCGTCGAACAGGGGGGGGGCGGGGCCAAGAGGACCAGCTATGTAGCTCGCCGCGGTCCATTGCCACCTCAATACAGACCCGTTCTTCCGGGCAAGTCACGTGCCCCAGCTCAACAGTAAACGAGGTACACATTCATGCTGGAAGATTACAATATTTTATTTTTTGTTGGCAAAAAATCACTAATAATAAAACCATTCTTAATTGGATCCAAAATGGATTCCCGGTTCCCTTTACAGAGAAACCTTTACAGAATCATACCTCCCAATAGGTTTGCTTTGGGGAAAAGCTAAATATGGATATAGCTATAAATAATCTTCTAGATTTGGGAGCAATAAGGCTTTGTCACCCAATAGTGGGTCAATATTTGTCTAACGTTTTCCTTACCCCTAAATCTAATGGGGTCATCGTTTTATCTTTAACCTAAAACCATTAAACAAATTCGTGGAAAAAAGTCATTTTAAAATGGAAGACTTCAGAACAGCATCTAAATTGATACCCCCAATGGCTACATGGCCACAATTGATTTAAAAGAAGCCTATTTAGTTCTTCCTATTGCTCCCAAACACCGCAAATATTTACGTTTCCAATATGAAAATGAATTCTCACAATTATTAACATATGAATTTACTGCTTTACCGTATGGGTTATCTGTTGCCCCTAGGGCATTTACGAAGGTCATGAAAGAAGTGATTTCATACCTAAGATTACAAGGCTTTAAGTCAGTACAATACCTAGATGACATTTTATGCATCGGTGATACCTACGAAACTTGTAAAAATAACGTTACAGAAACCATAAGAATTCTCAAATGTTTAGGTTTTGTAGTTAACTATGAAAAAAGTTGCTTGGAACCAAGACGGTCATGTAAATTTTTAGGATTTATTTATAATTCTGTTAATCTTACTTTATCGTTACCACAGGAGAAACGCATTAATATTTTAAAGTTAATTAAAAAATTCTCTATGCTTTCCTCCTGTTCAATCAGAGATTTTGCGCAACTCATTGGCATTCTTACTGCTGCTTGCCCTGCCGTAAAATACGGATGGCTTTACACAAAAATTTGGAAAGGCAAAAATTTTTAGCACTTAGTAAACATGTCAGTTATAGTACAAAAACATTACCAAAAGTAATTTTGGACGATCTCAATTGGTGGTACAATAATATTGATACAACATTCACTCACTTAAGATTACCAGATTTTGCATTAGAAATGTTTACAGATGCCTCAAAAACAGGTTGGGGTGCTTATTGTAATGAGGCAAGAGCTAACGGAAATTGGAAAACAGATGAACTAAAATTTCATATTAATTATCTGGAACTTCAAGCTGTTTTTCTAGGTCTTAAATGTTTTGCTCGCGAATGTAATAATTGTGCAATATTATTGCGCGTCGATAATACTACGGCAATAAGTTACATAAATAGGATGGGTGGAATACAATTTCCACACTTAAATAATCTATCTCGTCAAATATGGCAGTGGTGTGAAGAGCGAGATATCTGGCTCTTTGCATCCTATATTAATACCGCAGAGAATACAGAAGCAGATAAGGAGTCTAGGAAAATTAATCCTGACATAGAATGGGAGTTAAATAACTATTATTTTCGATTAATAACGTAAATTTAGGTATCCTGAGATCGATCTATTTGCTTCTCGGACTAACGCTAAATGCGAAGCATACGTATCATGGCAGCGTGATCCGGATGCCATAGCTGTGGACGCATTTACATTAGATTGGGCAGAGACGTTTTTTTATGCATTTCCACCATTTTCACTTATACTTAAGTGTTTACAGAAAATAAGATTAGACAAGGCTGTAGGTATTATGGTTTTCCCAATTTGGCCCTCACAGGCCTGGTACCCCGAACTACAAAGTATGGTAATCTCAGAGGTATTAATTTTAGGACCTAACAAAAATCTTTTGCACTCTCATTTCAGAGCACATCACCCTCTCTACAAGAGACTTACCCTGGGTGCAGCGATACTCTCCGGCTCGCATTCAGCCAACGAGGCATACCCTGCACTGCTCTCGACCTAATGTTAGCATCATTGGCAAAAAATACCATCAAACAGTATGACGTTACTCTTAAGCTTTGGTGGACCTTTTGTAAAAATACAAATAATGAGGTATTCGGTACCTCAATTTCAACAATAATATTATTTCTTACCGAACAGTTTCATAAAGGAGCATCATACGGTTCCCTTAATTCACATCGCTCTGCCCTCTCATTACTTCTTGGAAATAACATAGGATCAGACGATAGCATTAAAAGATTATTAAAAGGAGCTTTTAAATTGAGACCCAGTGCTCCCAAATATACGAGTACATGGAACCCCCAGATTGTTCTCAACACAGTTTCTGAATGGTACCCCAATCGAGAACTCTCAATTGATAAAATTACAAAAAAATTGGCAATTTTACTTGCATTATGTACTGCCCATAGGGTGCAACTCTCTCATGATTGAGACGCGTAATATTGTATACAAAGTAGCGGAGTGGAAATAATAATTACGGATCTAATTAAAACGTCGCTCCAGGTCGGACTCGACTAAACTTTTTACCTTATTTTAAGGACCGTCGCAGCATATGTCCAGCCACAACCTTAGAGATTATCTTTTTTTACAAATTCTTATAGATCACATACAATTCTAAATTATTTAACTTTTCGCGCCCTTACAAATGTGCCAGTTCACAATCGCTTAGCCGTTGGATTAAAGACGTGCTTGCTCTCATGGAGTAGACGTAGCAGTGTTCAGCGCCCACAGCACACGACATGCCCACTTCTACTGCCAGATTAGCTGGAGTTTCTGTAGAAAATATTAGGAAACAAGCGGGTTGGACTAACACATCTCAAACTTTCGCGAAATTCTATGATCGCCCGATTGTTGATGAGACTGATTTTGCAAAATCAGTATTCTTACGTGATTAAAATTAATACCTTATGATAATAAAAAAGACTTTGTTTTATATCCTACTCATAAAGTTATCTAATTGTTATAATATATATAACATAAATAAATATGATCATTAATTTACACAGGTCGTTTATGATTCCTTAAAGCAAAACACTTCTCTAAACTTCTACGTTGTAAATGTTATATCTGAAGAATGAAGCGACGAAATATAATATATGATCAAACGAACTTCTTGGAATGAAGTTCGATAAATATTATATTATTCGCTTCATTCAAGATATAAACTTCCCACCCTCCCTTTACCGTTAAATGGAATGTTTTGCTTTGAAACTTCAATCTCTAAAAAGAATGAGACTTCGTAAGGTAAGCAAGTGACAGGTAAAAAAAAAAAAAAAAAAAAAAAAAAATCTTTATAGCGTGCGAGTGTTGCCTGGTAGGAAAAGGGACTACGTTGTAAATGTTATATCTTCGAATGAAGCGACTCATATAATATTGATCGAACTTCATTCCAAGAAGTTCGTTTGATCATATATTATTATACCCAAATATTTAAGAATAATTATTTAATCACCTTCATCACTCATCCATAATCGTCGTCAAATTGTGCTAAAGGATTGTCCAGCAGCTTACATAAACGTGGCCTTAGTCGTCCACGCGGACACAATACGGAAAGGTCGACTTCACGCACGTAATCCTTGAATCTCTTCGCAGGCGTGCGCAGTGTCCTCACAGTGTTTTCCTTCGCCGGACGTCGGATAAACGTACACATTATGATTTTGAAAATTTGAAAAGACAATAAGTACGTGGCGGAAATTAAACCTGCACCCTCCATATCAGGCGACAATCGACTCCAATGAGCCCCAACACTATATAAATTAGTAGAAAACCGATAAGGGTAAGAGAGACCTGACATCTTTCGTCTCGGGTAGCGGGTACAGTTTTTTTTTGAACTGACGCTGCTGTTGGCCGCAGATGGCCTTTACAACTTCACCAGGCGGGTACAGGGCAGTTTACTAATATTAATTAATTAATTAACCTTAATGCTCATGCATATCACTTAGCACCACGTGGCGAACTGACCGTCCTGATCATTTATAGGCATACACCACACCAATTAACACAGACACGCGTGGAAAGTTACGGATCCTTTTTAGTTTTTCATATTTCATTCCCTGAATTGAAGGCTAGTCTTTCGCTCAAATCCAGTAAAGATTGTATTGTTATTTCCAACCGAGACGACAGATCTTTATAGGTACCTATTAATTCACTAGCCACAGTAAATTCTACCCGAAACACTGAAATGTATATCACTCTTACTATCGGATACTAACCTAGACGACTCAGTTTCAAACCTACTATTAATTTACCCATACAAAGTTTGAACATTTTCAATATTATAACTTTGAATACCTAAGTTACGTCTGTAATTGCTAGATCACGTTAGAGGAGTCCGCATTTGAACTTGTGCTGTGACATAAACGGGCTTAGCGACAATGTCGCAAAAAGTAAAACCTATCATCTGTGCAAACAAATAAAAACCTGTGAATTGGAAGATACAAAGAATATTATAACAAAAGTGTCTAGTTCAAATAACACCAAACAATGGTGAATATTTAAATATTCTCCTACTGTAGAATTTATCGTGAAAAATTTAATGAGGTACTTTTTTTGAAGACCCATGTGGGCGTATGGTTCAGAAACCGGTTTTACCCTTTTTTCCGGATTCAATACCTGGCAGTACAAATATTTGTGTACACATAATATGTATTAATGTACAAAAAATTTAAGTATGTTTTTCCGCTGCTTACGAGTAGTACCCATATTATGTTTTGAGCTAGGTGCTTGACTGAGCGCCACCTAGCGCAGTGTAAATGTCGGTGAATATTGATTTTATTATTTTAAGACATAAATGTTGTTTTTTCATTATTAAAGCTCTAATATTCGCAAAAAAATATTAAAAAATTTTCTAGGTGGAAGACTCGTCTAGGCCACCACAGTGCCAGATGTCGTCCCGTTAAACAGAAGTTTTGCATTTTTGTGATGGATAAGGGCACTGTAGCTAGTCAAATTACCGAGCATAAGAGATCTAATCTCTGGTGTCTCGGGTGACGGGCGCAGAGCGGCATGGATGGAGAATAATAACTGCCAGTTGATGGTCTCCTTCAACACAACTCTGTCATGGTCAGGCGTATCACTTACCATCAGGTGAAGGTCCTAGTTATGGCATCTGTGGACTACGAGAAAGCATTTACCTCCACCGTGAAACCTGGGCTGTTCTGGAGGCTCTGCAGCGATGCGGTATCGACTGGCAATATAACGAGGTAATGAAGTGTCTCTCCAACGCAGCGACGATAACCGCTCAGATCCAAGACCAGCGGATAATACCTATGCATTTGCGTTGCGATGAAAGACAGGGGGATGTTATATACCCGAAACTGATCGCAAATGCATTGAAGATGTTTTTAGTCACTGGACTGATCTGAATGAGATGTCAACGTCAATGGGGAGTGTAATTTTCATCTTCATTTTGCTGACAATATCTTCATTAAAGCAGTTGTCGGTGATGCTTAACAGCCTTATTGAATCTCATCGACAAGTTTGGCTTGTCATGAATTTGAAAGTTATGGTCATTAACCATGTTATGGTGATATGCGATATGCATCAACGGTCACTTTCCCTAGGTTGTGTATACATTTACCGGGGTCAAACCATCCAACTTGACCGGGAGAGCTTCAAGAGGCGGGTTAGTGGAAGGATTCGTTTGGTCTGGGCGGCTTTCGGCAAGTTACGTTAAGTTCTAATGTCAACGATTCCGCAATTCCTAAAGACGAAAGTCTTATCTGCTGCAACTGAGACATGAATAGTTACTTATGAACATACAATAGAGCGAGATAAACAATAAAATAATTTTATCCGCAAGAGCGGCAGGGAGCTGGTGACGTATACTTTTACTGGAGCATATTAGTTCTGGAGTGAAGAATGAATTATATTATATATTGAAACACCTGTTTCAATACAAAGAAATGACTTCTTTGTAAGAAAATGGTTAAAGATATGGTTTTATTGACAGAACTGAATTCAATAGTTTGAAAAACTAGAGAAGTGGTTGCTAAATTACTTTAAGCACGATAATAACTTGAGTTGTTAAGTTGTTAATGAATTAGCAATTGCAAAATACTTGAGCAATAGGTACGGTCTCTTTTATTTGGCCAAAAATTAATGAGAAAGATAAAATGCTGCAAAAGCCATGGGTATATATATTTCTCTCTTTTAAGTTTTAAAAATTTGAAAAGACAATAAGTACGTAGCGGAATCCGCTCAAGAGTTTAATCAATATTTTGAAGCCAGTCGCTCTTCATTGAATGCGATCTCGAGGGAGAATTCCAAGAGGGACCAAACCTGCGGCTTATAGAGTTACAGGCAGTATGTCGGTGTGAAATACAGTTTCGATCTATTGAGCACCCCGAGCATCTTCGAGACTAATTTAGCCTTACCATTCAGATGGCCAAGTAACTGTACTTTACTCGATATGTTGACAGCAAGAATTCCGATACTGGCTGCGACAGTTAAAAAGTGCTCTCGAAACAAAACGATACGAGAAAAGGCAGCTTTTAAGCGGTGAACGCGCAAACTTGTGTCTTCTTCGGGTTCAATTAGACCAAATTAAATCAGAGTTTAGGTCAGCGCATTCACCGTCGACTACGACCTTTATGTTTCTGCTAGCTGAGAAGCTAGTGACCAATCCGCATATTTTCTCGGGAAACCCATAGGAAGGAAAATAGCGCGGTGTGCCAAATCAAAAATGCCACTACTTCGCCTTTTCTCTCGATCGCTTGGGCCCATCAGTGTGTCATGTATACTAAGAGATCACCGGCCGAACGACCCATATGCTATGTTATAGACTTCTATGGCCCAGGGTAGTTTAGGTTACATTGCAAACCAGTGCCTTTACAAAACTGTCTTGGCATTACCTGAGATCAGGAATCTAAAAATATGGTCTGAGCAAGACGGTCAGACCATATTTCTTCATTGTATCGAGTCGATATGGATTCAAAAGTTAAATATGGTAATGCGACCAACCCTTTCATTTGCCATCTTGATGAAGATGTCAGTTCGGGCAAAGCGATGGGGGTTCTTTTGTCTGAAAGGTACCATAGTCGCACAGACTGCCACCATTTTGGTAGCATTAAATAAGTATATTAATATTTTAAGGACCATCATCATCATCATTATTACAGCCTAATTATGTCCACTGCTGAACGAAGGCCTCCCCTAATGATTTCCACGCGGACCGATCCCTTGCAGTTGACAGACTCCTACGGATATCCTCGTTTCGGATTTTATCGCGTATAGAGACACCTAACATAGCCCTCTCCATAGGACCAACGTGTACTTTAATTTGAATCAAATATTTTTTTTCTTTCATTCTTTTTTTTGTTAAAACAAAAGATGTAATACAAATAATAAAATAGAATAAGGCATACAAATACAATCTGTTAACAATCGCGTGTCAGCAATTGACTACATGCTGTGTGGCTCCATTTAACCTGGAGACTTTATATACAGAGAATAGTGTATATTCAGAGAATAATAGGTATCTGCTCTTTCACTTTGCATTTCGCCGAAGACGTTAAATGATATCATAAATGCACACCATACTTGCCCCTTACTATGCAGTACAACGCTGCGACAGGAAATTCAGGAGTTTAAAGACAGAATACTGGACTGTTCGTAGATACCGAATACAAGAAAAAAAATCCTTACAGAAAGTATATTAAGCTGAGACTTAATAACTGCTATTCATTGTTTAACTTAAAAAAACGGAATATTACCAATGTTAAAACAAAATATATGAGACAAATAGAATATATGAAATAATTAAATATATAAATGTTACTGTGACGCAAGTGATTGCAATTTTTTATTTCTTATATTTTTTTACATAATTTAAAAGAGTTGTTTGAACACTTGTTTCAAAACAAAACTATTTAACTTCATTATCGACAAGAGCGATCGAAACAGTATAAAACACCGGTCATGCTGTTGTAATACCATTTCAAGAGGCACAAGCATTGAATACACAACAATGAAGTCATTATTCGTTCTTCTGTTAACCGGGGTCGCACTGGCAGCGGTAGTCGAACTTCCGGATCGATTTCTCGATCTTAACGATGCCTTGGAGCTCTTCGAAAGTTTCGTCAGCAAATACAATGTGCGATACAAAGATGCTAACGACAAAATCCTCCATAGGTTAAAATTCCTTCAGAATATCCGCATTATCAACAATCTGAATAAAGAATGGCCATCTCGACTTTACGGCATCACTAAGTATGCCGACTACTCCGAAGAGGAACGTAAAAGTGTAGGAGGAAATGAGGCATTCCGTATTAGATAAAATAATTAACTGTAAGTTGAATTTTTTACTTCATTCAATTTTTCTTCTTAGCGTCTCGAAGGCAAACACACATTCATTGATTCCATTTTAGGGTTTACTTAACCTTAATTAACCTGAAGCACTTTCAGATTACCTAAAAGTGTCCTCCGCGCATCCCCGTAGAGCTCGCACTCCCACAGGACATGGTATACGTACTTAACTTTACTCTTAGAGTAGCAGGATCCCGTGTCAACCAGATTCATACGGTTGAGTCTACCCCTCAATGAGCCAATAGCTTTTAAATTTGCGCTGTTTCAAAGTCCTTCTCCAACCAAGTTGCCTACAGTAATGCAACCACTTCTGGGAAAAATATAAGAGGTCCCGCCCATTCTTAAATTTAGATTAGAGATTCTGGTAAGAAGAAGTAGATTAAAATAAAACAGTCCACTGGACAGAACTGTAGCCCAGAGACGTAGCACGCAGCGTGATTTCAGGACTTTTTAAAAAATATAATACCAGTTAGCTTCTTCCAAGTGGTTTTCGAAAACTTTGGGCCACGTGATTTGCTAAATAAGCTCCTTGACAGACCTTGCATTGAATCAGCGGAGTTCCTTGCGAACGAGTTTTCTCATCTGCTTAGTGACCCTGATATTTCGGCAAGGAAATGACGACAGATGATATGTCCCGTCTTGGCCTAATCACATCCTGGGTTAGGAGAGAAAGTTTTGATGACTTCGCTAGTTTCATCGGTGGGAAACTCCTTCGACTTGGTGTACACACCGTCTTGAACAAGTTGTCGGTCGTTATCTCCTCCACGTCGCCAGTGATCTAAGCGTTCTTAGCAGGTAATTGAAAAATTAACTGTTATAGCGTATTTACAACAACAAAATTAAGTTTAGACGGTTATAACTTATATTATTAGAAAGAAGTACTATTGTGATGTTTGTAAGGGATATCGTTTGCGAAACTTTTGGCCAAAAAATATAATATATAAATGCAAAGCTCATTAGACAGGTTAAGGTGCCCCTTTTTTGATAATGACTTCAATGTGAATTGGCAAGAATCGCCAAATTTTATTCAAATAATCGGGTTTAAGAGACCTAGCATCTGTTATCCCGGGTGACGAGCGAGTACGACATTGATGGAGGATAATAACTGTCTATCAGTTGTTGGTCTTCTTCAACGCGGCTCTGTCATGGTTAGGCGTATCACTTACCATCATGTGAGCGTCGAAACCGTCCACTTCACTTTGTAAGATGTACAAAAAAATAGATATAAGTTTATTTAAATTGTTTTATTATATCAAATATTTGTTTTAGATAATGCACGCAGTCTACGAAGAGGAAACTTGAATACTAAGTACAAATAGGTGTAAATACTTACGCATTTTTAACCAACTTAGACAAATAAACACCTCTCCTATTTAACTTGTTTAATTTAATTTAGTGTATAGTATATATCAACAGCAGCGACATCGTTCAGGAAACAATGTAAGATGTTTTAACTCTTGGTAGCCAGTATGAGCGAATCAGTATGAACAAATAAGTTTAACATCACACTGGTCTTGTAGACCAGTGTGATGTTAAACTTATTTGTTGTCTTATGATGTGTCCAACTGTAATGTTGTTAAAATGATAAATTCTGATATTTTGATTATGCTTGTGAGTGAAATAAAGTTATTTTATTTTTATTATTTACTCAGGAACCAGAAAACCGTCAAAATATTGCACAAAAATAGCCGAAGCACATTTATTAGCAGCGTTAGCACATTTATTAGCAGTGTTTACCTTTGAAAGAAAACGCATATTAAAATACTCAGCTTATTACAAATAATAACTTATGTAAGTAGTGTATATGACAATACATAGGGTAGACTTAAAAAGTAAGCTTCGAATAAGGTAACTACTTTAAAATGCGTTTTTTAGGGGTTAAAGCTGATATTAAAAGTACTTGACCGTTATTCGGACCTTATATATGAGACGTGTATGTTTTCGCTTGGTGCGAAATGGACAGGCAGGTACACAGAAAACGCCAATGTGACACCTAATAATTTATTAAACATAATATTTAACAAAATTTAGACAACTTAAAGGCATTTATTCTAGCAGTGACATCCATGAGGCCGGCCTACGTGGGCCCTTATCTAT
Source organism: Leucinodes orbonalis (assembly GCA_019425675.1). Lineage (NCBI taxonomy): Eukaryota > Metazoa > Arthropoda > Insecta > Lepidoptera > Crambidae > Leucinodes > Leucinodes orbonalis. The sequence continues at coordinate 41,151 of PQWD01001458.1, read as the reverse complement.
GGACCGTTATATTACATCTGTATGGAGAGACATTTTATACCGATGACATTTCATTATTTAATATTTAGCAGTCTAAATAATACTAAAACCTCTCGCAAGTACAAGGCTTTATTATCTTTACCTAACTGAATACGTTTTATTACGACACGAGAGATAAGATAACTTGTCATAATTGTGTGATAACAAGAAACCTGGTTGCGCTTTAATTTTAAGCTTAAGTATAATAAACTCTGACCCGCTTTTCAGGTAGCTCCCATGTCCAGCAGTGGACAGCAATGAATAAACTTTTGTTGAGTTCAGTTCTGACAATAAAACCAAATATTTGACCATTTTGTAACAAAGAAGTTATTTTTTTGTATTGGAACAGGTGTTTCAATCACCAAGAACTGATAGACAGTAATTATTCTTCAACAATGCTGCACTGCGCCTGTCACCCGAGGCAACAGATATTAGGTCTCTTATACCCGGTAATGACACTGTTTCACCCGTTCACCGTTTCGCGGTTTAACCCAGTAATTTCACAAAAAATTAACGATTCTTGCCAATTCACATTTGGGTCTTAATAAAAAAAAGTGGCACCGTAACCTGTCTAATGAGTTTTAGTACAAATTATTTTTTTCAAGGAAATTACATTTCAGAGAGGGTGATCCTTCACCATATAAGTGATGTATTTTCAGAAAAATTAAATTGAAACATCGGATTCTAAATACACTGCCATGTTCAAATACTACTAGTTATACCTTGATGCACTATACAATATTCCAAAATTTCGACAAGCGTTGAAAACCTTTTACAAACAAATGTGTATGTTATCTAAATACACTTCTAATATTCGCTATCACTACATAATACAAAACGAAGTCGCTTTTTCTGTCCCCATGTCCCTTTATCCCTGTGTGCGCTTAAATCTTTCAAACTACGCAACGGATTTTGATGCGGTTTATTGGAATAGATAGAGTGATTCAAGAGGTAGGTATATATGTTATTATACATATAAATGTATAATAACATAATTAAAAAGTAGGGAAATACTGTTAATTCTGAGGTTTCTGATGTGATGTCGCAAATAATTTCATTTTGTTCCGCTTCTACATTGCAAACGCAGGCTAAACCCTAAAGATTTATCAAAATAGTTAACTGAGTATTGTGACCATTAAACAGGTCTATATATACCTTATCTGGTGTCGATGGTGTAATCGAACTTCAAAAATGGGCAGTTCTAAATGACTGACATAACACATTATAAATTTGACATGTAAAATTTGTACGGCTTCTAAAGGCTAGATATAGTAATACATGCTTAAGCATATAGGAGAGTATTGCCTTTACTATGACCAACCGTCTGGTTATCTATTTGACTACCCATGTCTGAAACAATGAAGAACAACATTTGCTTACAAATAACATGAATGCTATTTCTAAACAAGCATCATTTACCAAAGAGGAATAAATACATAGTGAATAGAGAGTGGCAATAACTACTTCAAACACACTGATTCTACACAAATTATACACAAAAGATGAAATGATGACATAATACTGCGAAAACGTTACATAATAATACGTACCTACTTTTTATTAACAAAGTAGTCAAACACATGAATGCAGATAAACAAAAAGTGAGTATTGATTAAATAAAATGGCAATGATACATTTTTTAAGGTTACACAACACTTAATGTTGAAACACAAATCTAAACTTAAACTTTAAAACAAAGAGAACCTACCTTGGTTCTAAACCAATCAACTGCTGCGCAGTACTTCAAGTAGTAAATTTTTATAAGTACTCGATCTTGTGGCCATAATGTCAATTGTATTAAAATGAGTATTGTAAGAGTCTACTTAGCGATAGAGTGGCGATCTGCAACCAGTGTTCGTACGACAACGGCAGTTCGTAGTAGCAAATATCTCGGCTATGATGTTTGGTTGGTACCCTGATACACAGTCTGTTCACGAGAGGAATGCAATCATATCTATTGTGACAAATATCGTACAACAACATCGCCTCCAAAAATATTTGTCTCTAATTAAGCCTGTAAATTTTGTATTTTTCCAAAAGTCGAATATAAGGTTATGAAAATATCTGTAATGCATTGCTTTTAAAAACTATTTTTGTATCATTTCTATGGCTTTAATGTATTTGCTGTAAAACGGATTACAGATAGCCACGGCATATTCCAGTTGAGATCCGACTAAGCTATTCATCATCATCAGCTCATTAAACGTCCCCACCGAGGGGCACAGCCTACCGTATAGGTGATTAGGCCTTAGTCGCCCACCGGCCCAGTGCGGATTGGACGACTTCACACACAACCTTCGAATCTCTTCGCAGGCGTGCATGAAGGTTTCCTCACGATGTTTTCCTTCACCGTAAGAGCGTCGGATAACGTACATATATTTTCGAAAATTCGAAAATACATTGGTACGTGTCGGGATTTGAACCTCAGCCCTCCCGATAGGAAGGCGACAGTCCACACCACTGAGCCACCGACGCTCTCCAAGAGCCAAAAGAAACAGAAAAGGTAAACAGAAAAGACTAAGCTATTATCCGACTATATTCCGTACATTTTATAAGTTTTATTTATTATATTGTCAACAAGGTTTAACCCAGTGAGTCTATATACATGATGAATTACATGGCGTTTCTAGGTAAAGATGATTGATCTACATTTATTAACACTGAAACTTTGTTAACGACGCAGTATTCTAAAAATGATCAAGATCGGCTTGGAATTTTATTTGGTCCTCAGGACTGTTAATTTCATGAAAAATTTTTAGTCATCTGCATATTATACAAAATCACAGAAATGGAAGCAGGTATGTACATCAGTTATGAATAAAATAAATAAAAGGGGACCCAAGATTGAACCTTGCGGTACGCCCGAGCTTATTGGAGTAAAATCTGATTCAAAGCCCCTATCTATATTTTATCTGAGTAACCAGATAAACTATCTGTACACAAGTAAAATTTTATCATGTGAATAAGTTCAGCTTAGGTGACAACTCATTCGCAAAATATCATCCGCGGAAAAGTTGCTACCCTTTTAAAATTGTTATGTGTCGATTTATCCGCATGTGTTGTCGCTGTCAGATCAGTTCTTACATACAATATATCGATGTGGTCATCTCAGCCAAATTGACAAACATTAATTCAATATAATTTATATGGCTTAGAAAAAATAATTAAAAATGATTAGATTTACATTGCTGCCTTGCTTTGGCCCGCAGGGAGCAATTCGTATGGTAAGGGATAGAATCAGAAATGATGTTCTTTTGTGAGGGCACAAAGTTATCAATAAAGGTCGCTGGATCAGCAAGTTGAAGGGCTGGTTGCTGGTATATAGTAGAACTGGAGAAAAAGAGTTTCGGAGGGGACGTCGGCTGCTACACCAAGTGTTCCGGGTTCGATCCTCGGGCAGTACAATCATTTGTGTGTTTGGATATTTCTGTTTGTATTGGTGTGGGTGATTCTTATGTTTAATATGAATGTATTTACAAAATAAGAATGTATATAAGTATCCGTTCTTTAGTACCCATTATAGAGGCTTCACGTTTAACCTGGGGCTAGATGGCGATGTATGACTAACAGTAGATATTCATTTTATTTATAACTAGCTTTTAATTATATAAATATATATATATATAATAATATATAATATATATATATATATATCACTATACATAGGATTCCCCCTCCCTCCAACGATTTTGTAAAACGTTACCCTAGCAGGAAGATTAAAAAGTTGAATACATATATATTTTTTGGCGCACATTCATGCATAAACATAAGCTTTCTAACGAACTTATTATTTTTTCTCTCCGATGTTTTGTTAAAAAATTCTCTCTCACTTAAATCATACACATCCTTTTCTTATAATCTAACAAAGCTTCTATTATTAATTAATTAAGTACGTATAGAATAATTTAGTGTATGGCTCTTGACCAAATATTGATTCATCTGTTTTTTTACAAAGAAATGGAAATTTCCGAAAACCTGATCTCAATAGTTTAAAAGAGAGGTTTAAATTTTACTTCACCAGTTCAAGCGACTTAGTTACCTAGACAACAATGAAGTCCGTGATCATTCTTCTGGTCTGCGCATGCGCATCGGCTGCGGTCGCCCAGGTAGTTCAATATTATGACCCCAAGGACGCTCCGGCGCTCTTTGCAGCGTTTACCAGCGACTTGAGCAAGACATATAAAAATGCGGCAGACAGACAAGTGCACTATGATGCATTTGTAGCGAATTTAAAAATAATTAATGATCTAAATAAAAAAGAACCGAACGGTTACGCAATTACTTATTATACCGACTTCACTTTGGCGGAACTCCAAAAGTTAAATTTGGACTATAAAAAAGCCTTCAAAATGCCGAGCTCTAAGTAAAGAGCTGTAAGTAATTAAAAGGTAAATTCTTTATTTTTCTTTAGATTGTTATTTTAATTTACATTAACTACGTTTTACGAGTAAATTATTGTAAAGTCACATTATACTTTTCTTTTACATAAAAAAATACCGAATTCCAAGACATTATATATTATTATCTGCATTATATTTTGAAGATCATTAGATCTGCGTATAAAAGGGATTGTTGCATGTATTTTATTTAAAGATTTTTTTTGATGGAAATTATACTGCTTTGAAAACCGTCACAAATCCAAGTGCACTGATTGCCAGTTCGCAGTTTTCAATTCTGGATGTTCTAAGTCAAGGTGCATAATTATTTATTCATTTCGGACTGGTTTCATTTTATGATTATAAAATATTGTTTCAGATGACTCCATTGTGTGGCAAAATGACAACATAAACAAGCTCACATTATGTCATTTATTAAGAAAATAATTCAGACTGGCCTTTAGTGGTGGCAAATCATGTAAAGCTAATTAAATTAAGTACTAATGACCGACTACAGTTTCAATATTCGGTAAATACATACAATACAACATTCCAATTAAATTTATCTGGTTTTATTTTTATCGTATCATAGTCCATAAATAGCTAAGTTATCCTCATTTAGCGCCAGGTATCCAAACCTCCGCTTTTCACTTCTGTTTTCTTACACAAACGACCTTTAACGACCAACACTTAGGAATATAATAGTATGGTCTTATTAGCGTGTACCGCATCGTCTTGGAGATCCCACCTAACACTACCTAAATTAAAGTCCCCCATAATAATACATTTATCTAGTGGATTACAAGTGACAATATCCGACAATTTATCTAAATAGGATTGAAGCTGACTAGAGAAGCTAAACCCATGCTGCTGGTCACAAAGATAAAGTGTACAGATATGAAGTCGGCAGGGCGCTGTGCAGTCCGATTTAAACAAAATTGATACCCAGATATCTTCCGCACTAGACTGCCAGTCGATAATAATATTCGCCGCGAGCTCACGGCGCACAGCCAATAGGACATTACCGCCACGAGTCTGACCAGTGGATAGATAATTCCGGTCTCGCCTCCAAACCAAGAACCTCTCATCAAACAATTCACTGTTAAGAATACCATCCATCAACCAAGTTTCAGTTAGGGCAATCACGTCATAATTACACATCGATAAGTTTCTTAAAAATGATTCTGTCTTCGTTCGCAAGCCACGTACATTTGGTAGTAAATATTTAATCATACACTGTAAACAATTGACACTACAAAATATAATAACAACACATTTACTCTCTTTCCGACATAACTACCTATATATGCAGGAAAATGATTTGAATGCACAAAACAACTAGGCCCACACTTCTTAATCAGTAAAACAGTGGTTAAGCCATCATTGTCGTGTATAGTTCTACAAGTGGTACGACTACGCGTAATCAAGTGCGAATAATAATCTCGTATGACTGGTTGGCAGTAATAACCTAATATAAGTAATATAACATGTATAGTGTTATTCTCACTAATCACTAATAGGTCAATATTAGTAAATAAATAGTATGGTACGATTTCATAACAATAATATAAGTATATATAATGACTACCTATCACTAAGAGATAAATATTGATAAATTTATAATACCGTCGTATGACTTGTAGGTAAATACAAAATAAGTTTATATTAATATACATATAACAACAATAACCGTCTAGCATTAATAGGCAAATATTACTAAACAATTTCGTTCTCATAACTAAAAGTAAGCACACACACCGATCCATCCCCAAATCGAAACCGTCAAAATGATTTAACTTGAACATAAATGTTACAATACAATAAAATAATAACATAATTTTATGATCAACCTTATAAACAAGTACAGTAAGGACTATTTTTAAAGTACGAGTATAATTAGCCCGTGTTTGTTGGAAGTTGTTTAAATATGAAAAGAATCCATAGGAATGCATAGTATTGATACTCGAATGAATAAGGATCCGAGCTGCGAGAAAAAAGAAAATGCTTACGCTTACACAAAAGATACCGATAAGGAATCTAAGGTTCTCAAACTTACTGACTATAAATAAACATAATAAAAACGAACACTTAATTTTAAACACAGCACACGTTAATGAATTTTCTGTAGGTCTTGGTCCGTTCTGATGATAAATGGTTTTGATGTGGATCTCTTGAATAAAAATTTTTGAAATTTTTACCCACACAAATTGGTAATTATTTTCCTTGGCCAGAGCTTTTGCCTTTGATAATTTTATTTTATTTTTCGTTGTCAAGTGATCGTTAACAAAAATTCGACCAGAACCCGTCAAGCCGATATCAGTAGGTAGCAAAGGACTTTTATGAAGACGTGACGCAGCAACAAAATCTTCTTTCTGTATCGGCTCAAAAAACACGATAATATTTTTATACCAGGATCTTTAGAAGGCACCCTATGAACAAAATTAATCATAGGTTTTGTAATAGAGTAAGAGACCTGGTTACCAACTTTCCCCACAATGTCAAATAAGTTCTCTCCCTCTCTCAATGGCACACCTTTGATCTCAACATTGTTGTTTCTTGACCATTGCTCCGATTCCTGCACTTCAACCTCTAGCTTCTGGACAGCATTCCTTAATAAGGATACCTCTTCATAGGCATTTTCCGCCCTCCGCACTCTTTCTTTCTTGCATTGCATTGCAGGCTGAATGCCTGGTGAATAGATGGTGATGACATTGATGTATTAAAAAGACCTTTTAATTGGTAGTATGTATAAAAGCCCGGAGTATTAAGTTTAACACAGTTTTTGAAGAGCACAGAGGAGCCAAAAAAGGTTGCCTGAAATCGGTGCAGTTACTTAAAAATTGCAATCGATCTAAGACGAGAGTACTAGATTTTATTGAATAAACAAATATCCATTTTAAAGCTGGCATTTCCAGGCAAGTTATGTTGTACTCATCTCTAAGGCTTTCTGACTTTATACAGTATCTCAAGAGACCGGTGCGAGAAGGCCGTTATCTACGGGTCCCTGAATGTTGATGCTGATGTTCCACAAAATTAAATCTATACTAATATATAAAGCTAAAGAGTTTGTTTGTTTGAACGGTGTGTGTACCCTAGCAGGAAAGTATGTCCTAGAGTGATAAGAGTGGTACCAATGTTTTGTGCTCAATTTACTAATATTGCGCCAAAATTATATATGTGCATCCAGCCGTTTGGATAAATCTAAAAAAAACAGTTCCTGCTAGGGTAACGTTTTCTAGCAAAAATTTTACAAAACATCGAGAGAAAAAATAAAAGTTCGTTAGAAAGCTTGTTATGCATGAATGTGCGCCAAAAATATATTATTCAACTTTTAATCTTCCTGCTAGGGTAACGTTTTACAAAATCGTTGGAGGGAGGGAATCCTATTATATGATATATATAATATAATATATAATATATATATATATATATATATATTATAATATATATATAATATATATATATAGGGATATTTGGCGCACATATATAGTAAATTGAGCACAAAACATTGGTACCACTCATATCACTAAAGTCAGAAAGCCTTAGAGATGAGTACAACATAACTTGCCTGGAAATGCCAGCTTTAAAATGGATATTTGTTTATTCAATAAAATCTAGTACTCTCGTCTTAGATCGATTGCAATTTTTAAGTAACTGCACCGATTTCAGGCAAGCTTTTTTGGCTCCTCTGTGCTCTTCAAAAACTTGTTAAACTTAATACTCCGGGCTTTTATACATACTACCAATTAAAAGGTCTTTTTAATACATCAATGTCATCACCATTCATTCACCAGGCATTCAGCCTGCAATGTCCTAACAAAAGTGGAAAAATCGCACAAAGTGAATTTTCACTTTGCAGTTCTACCCACGGGATTCTACATAAGTCACTACTCCTGGATCACTTAACCATCTGAACCCAACGCTGTGACCACTAGAACATGGAGGAAATTACCGGGGTTAAGAGACCTGACACCTGTTTCTCGGGTGACGGGCACAGTGTGACATTAATGGAGAATAATATTTCTTTATCTGCTTCAGTTCCGCTCTATCATGGTCAGGCGTATCACTTACCATTAGGTGAACATCCTAACCGTCCTATTCACCTCGTACGTAACATACAAAAGGCAATTAATAAAAATAGTATATTTTATTTTGATTATTAGCAGTAACTCCGAATTTGTTATGGATGCGGTACACGCTAATAAGACAATACTATTATATTCCTAAGTGTTGGTCGTTAAAGGTCGTTTGTGTAAGAAAACAGAAGTGAAAAGCGGAGGTTTGGATACCGCCTAAATGATAACTAGCTATTTATGACTATGATACGATAAAAATAAACCAGATAAATTAATTGGAATGTTGTATTGTATGTATTTACCGAATATTGAAACTGTAGTCGGTCATTAGTACTTAATTTAATTAGCTTTAGATGACCACCACTAAAGGCCAGTCTGAATTATTTTCTTAATAAATGACATAATGTGAGCTTGTTTATGTTGTCATTTTGCCACACAATGGATTCATCTGAAACAATATTATCATAAAATGAAACCAGTCCGAAATGAATAAATAATTATGCACCTTGACTTAGAACATCCAGAATTGAAAACTGCGAACTGGCAATCAGTGCACTTGGATTTGTGACGGTTTTCAAAGCAGTATAATTTTCCATCAAAAAAAATCTTTAAATAAAATACATGCAACAATCCCTTTTATACGCAGATCTAATGATCTTCAAAATATAATGCAGATAATAATATATGTATAATGTCTTTGAATTCTTTTTTTTATGTAAAAAAAGTATAATGTGACTTTACAATAATTTACTCGTAAAACGTAGTTAATGTAAATTAAAATAACAATCTAAAGAAAAATAAAGAATTTACTTTTAATTACTTACAGCTCTTTACTTAGAGCTCGGCATTTTGAAGGCTTTTTTATAGTCCAAATTAACTTTTGGAGTTCCGCCAAGTGAAGTCGATAATAAGTAATTGCGTAACCTTCTTCTTTTTATTTAGATCATTAATATTTTTAAATTCGCTACAAATGCATCATAGCACTGTCTGTCTGCCGCATTTTATATGTCTTCTCAAGTCGCTGGTAAACGCTGCAAAGAGCGCCGGACGTCCTTGGGTCATAATATGAACTACCTGGGCGACCGCAGCCGATGCGCATGCGCAGACCAGAAGAATGATCACGGACTTCATTGTTGTCTAGGTAACTAAGTCGCTTGAACTGGTGAAGTAAAATTTAAACCTCTCTTTTAAACTATTGAGATCAGGTTTTCGGAAATTTCCATTTCTTTGTAAAAAAACAGATGAATCAATATTTGGTCAAGAGCCATACACTAAATTATTCTGTACGTACTTAATTAATTAATAATAGAAGCTTTGTTAGATTATAAGAAAAGGATGTGTATGATTTAAATGAGTCAGTCATGATTAGTCAGACATATCTATTCTGCCCTTTTAATCCGAGTGACAATCACAGTTTTAACACTAGGCATTAACACAAACTTGCTGTCCCAATCTCAGATTCATAGGGTTGGAACTCATGTGTGGACTAAGCATTTAAATATTGAATAAGCTATCACAAAATATGTATAAAAAATAGCATCAATTTAGTATCAAGTAAAAGACTTGAAATAGTTAACTGAAAATAGGAGATCTGTCCGTATTTTTTAATACGTCCATGGTTTTAAACTATCAAATTGTTCCTAAAAAAAATCTCTTTTATTTCCTTTTACCATTTTACTAAGTATTCCATATTCTTATTTTTTTTACTTTATCCATACTATCAATCCTTATATTATAAATGTGAAAGTATCTCTGTCTGTCTGTCTGTCTGTTTGTTACGTTTTCACGCCTAAACGGCTGAATGGGTGTTATTGAAACTTGGTATGTTGATAAAAGGTAACCTAGAATAGGTTTTAGGTTACTTTTTGTCCCGTTTTCACCCCCCATTTCTCTAATATGGGGGTTGGAAGTTTGTATGGAACATTCCGCAATTTTTGTAGTACGACGCTGAATTTTGGTTGGTTTGCGGATTATTTGTCAGAAATGAAAAAATAAGGCATGTTTTTTTCAAAAATCCACCCCCTAACCCTTCAAATAGGGGATGAAGTAGAATATGTGATTTTCGTAGTTTTTAAGGTAGAAAGCTAAAAATTGGTATGATGGCTATTAGACACAAACAACAAATCTCTCATATTTATTTTTTATGAAATCAGCCCAAAACCTCAGTAGGGAGGAGAAGGGGGACCGTACTTTTATCAGTTTTCAAGGTAGGAGCTACAAATGGATATTCAAATAGGGCTTTTCGCAGTTTTGCTAGGTAGACAGCTACAAATTGGCAATATATATTTAATTTTTAGTTATTTCCTTTATACTTGGCGGTAGGGGGAATTTTAGGTATAGTGATATATATATATATATATATATATATATATATATATATATATATATATATATATATATATATATATATATATATATCTCCCAATATATTTATATATCTTTATGTGTATATAGACCTTTTTTACAAAAATTGAGCCCAAAATCTGTAAAGTTGGGGGGGAATCTTATATATTGTGATATATACATACTTTTTTTTAAATGGTTTCAGAGTTCACAATAAAGAAAGCTAAAAATAAATATGAGGACAATTGTCACTAACAATAAATCTTACATATTATTTTTCTGAAATCTGTCCCAAAATTCTTGACATGGGTAGTGGTATCGTGTTCTCCCGAATTTAACGCGAGCGAAGCCGCGGGCAAAAGCTAGTATTAAATATTTTCAGCGATCCAGACAGAAACCGGTCCAAATGTTGAATTTGCTATTAGCGAGCCTCCGTCCGTATTTTTTTATACGTCCGTGCATGTAGAATATTTAAAAAAATATTGTTTATAATAACATTCGAAGACCCGTTTGGTGTAATGGTCGAGACGTCGGCTATTACACCAAGGGTTCCATACCCAGGCATTACAAAAATTATATAAGTATGTTTATCCATTGTTTAGTATTCATATTACAACAAACAGGTGAGGGGTGGCAAACACATTGACGTGTTTGATGACAATTTTTCTATGTTCAAGAGTAGTCTCAACAAAAATATTCACGGCTTCCGGTGAATGTTGTTTAGCTTATTATACTCGTATGGTTATCTCATAATTTTTTTTCTTCTTCTTTGGTATATGTAGTAGCTTTTATTTTATTTGACACACATTTTTATATGTCCTTGTTTTCAATCTAAAGATTATTTAGTGTAAGTAAACTAGGTCGAATTTCTGTGTATACTGTGTATGAATTACTGTCTAGACTTTTGTATAGCAAAAACCATCAACGTGTAATACCAATAGCAGTAATCTTATTGTGTACCATTAATTAATGGCCCTGTGTGTATTTATTTATTTTGGTTCACCAGGGTTTGTTACAAAATATGAACTTAACTATCTTCAAAAAAAAATCTTTAAAAAAAGATTTAAAATAACAATAAAGAATAATTTTATTTGAGTATAACCGTAAGCCATCTTTGGCTTAAGGTTTTTTGATCTTGGCGAATGATTCGGAATACATACACCACATTACTTAACCTCGGTATTGGAGAATTCGCTCCTGCTACTGTTCGGCGCAGAGGAGGACTTAACGGTGTAATAGGAGCGCGAGGGCATCGTAAAGGGACACTAAAACTAAATATCTGAAGCAAAGGTGGACAGGAAATTTGGTGGTTACAAATTTTGAATCAAAATGATAGGTCCAATAATGATCTACGGTTTTCAAGCGAAGTAATTCTAAAATGGTGTAGTCTTTTCTCATAGGCGCGGATTTTTTATGTATTCTTGTTTGGTAGGCTAGATTTGATACGAACTTTTTCTGAAGCCTTTCCAGCCTTAAAGAGTATGCCGCGTAATGAGGTCTCCATACAACACTTCAATATTCAATAACACTCCGGACGAGGCTATAGAATAATAAGATCTTGACTTTAGTTTTCTTAAAAACCCTAGTATTACGCATAACAAAACCCAATATTTTATGATATTTTTCCCCTTTTGATATGTTCTCTATATGTGGCAAAAAACTTAATTTACTATCAAACATATTCCTATATTTAGTGAGGACCTTGATGATCTGACTTTGGCAGACTCTCTTACTTGCTCTTAAGATAGTGCTTCAATATTCAATAATAGAGATACGTCACTTAAGTTTTTTGTACAAAACATTCGAAGCATCAGGCGAAATATGCCTCAATTTGAAATACTACTTCAACGTAGTGATGTTGAATGAGATTTTATCATTCTTACTGAATGCTGGCGTCAGGGAAATCAGGATATTCCCACACTGATTGACTATGATTTTTCATTTACCCATAACAATCACACACAAAATGAAGGTGTAGTGGTTTATAGCAAATCTAGTTAAACATGTAATGTAACTGAAATTGATTTGGTTGATGCAAACTTCTTATGGTAACTGCGAACACTTCAACGGTAATATTAGCTATCTATCGTCCACCTGCACAAAGGGACATTACACGTTTTTTGGAATCCCACAACGCCGTTTTAACGAGCTTAACATCTTTTAAAAACATTATTCTTACTGGCGACTGTAATATTTATATATCTGAAACCTCTTCTGATCACAGAGCGCACAACTACCTCAACTTACTAGCTTTTCACGGTATGTTGCCTGCTCACAATATTCCTACACGGGAAATAACATGTCTTGATCATGTTATCCTGAAAACTAAATTGCCAGCTCAATGTTTTGTTGCCTACACTACCATTACAGATCATTATAGTGTTTTACTGAGTCTTGATCAGCGTACCAAAATGCATAAATCTATCAAAGGGTTTAACAGGATATATTATGAGGCACTAGATATGATGGTCACTAAATCTGACCTTAGCTCTATTTTAACAATAAATAACATTGATGAAGCAGCAAACAGTCTAATTTATAAACTAAATCACTTGATCAGTAGTTGTACCGAATTTGTCACTATCCCTCGACGCAAACAAATATTGAAGCCATGGATTACTTTGGGCCTAACTAAATGCATGAAAAACCGGGACATGCTTCACATGAAGTCGAAAAAACATCCTTTGGATAATAATCTTAGAGTCATTTACACGCGCTATTGAAATTTCTGTGCAACACTCTTAAAAAAATCAAAACAAGATTATGAAAAAGCTGAAATTTCCAAAGCTCAACATAACACTAAAAAGCTCTGGAAAGTTATAAGGACAATCACATATACAAACAAACCTAATGTTGCACCTATAGAATTAATAACTAATAAGGACAAACTCAAAGCAATAAATGGTGTTAATGAATATTTTGCAAACATTGGCAAATCTCTTGCGGATAATATAGAAGCAAATATAGATAATTCGACATCTGAACGAGGTCCCTCTGTTCCTAGCTCTTTTGGTATGCTTTTAACAGATGTAAATGAGGTCACTAGTTTAATTTCTGGTCTTAAGCAGGATTGTGCACCTGGCCTGGATAATATATCTAATGCTTTTATAAAAAGATACAGCGATGTTATTTCACCTGTAATGACACATATTTGCAACCTTTCACTATCTCTTGGAGTATTTCCAGCAGCATTTAAAAGGGCATTAATTCACCCTATTTTCAAAAAATGGTGACATAGATCGTCAATAACTATCGCCCAATATCCATCCTACCTGCTCTATCTATTATATTAAAAAAAAGTCAACAAGAGGTTAGTTCATTATCTTGAATCCAAAAACTCTTATCCAGCTCTCAATTCGGTTTTCGCTGTCGCAGGTCCACAAATGATGCCGTACACGAACTAACTAACTTTATAACCTCTAAGATGGACTCAAAGGAGAAGGTAATAGCAGTGTTTTTGGACTTGGCGAAGGCATTTGACACGGTCTCTACTCCTCGCCTCCTTCATAAACTTCATCGTCTCGGAGTTCGGGAACACAGTAAACTCTTTTAGTGTACCTGGAAAATTGAACACAATGTGTTAAAATTGATGGACTATACAGTGATGAGCTTCCATCTCTCATGGTGTTCCACAAGGGAGTATTTTGGGTCCTACGCTGTTTTTGACATATATTAATGACCTCTGTGACCTCCAGCTGAGAGGTGGAAGAATCGTTACCTTTGCAGATGATACCGTACTGCTTTTTCATAGCAAAACGTGGGAGGAAGTATATAGGTATGCTCAGGAGGGTTTTTCTCATGTCACCAAATGGCTCAACCAGAACCTATTAACTGTCAATGTCGAAAAACTAAATATATTTCTTTTTCACCTAATAATAGAAACCATCCGTACAGCCTACGCCACCTCGTTTTAATTGCCCATTCTCGAACGAACTGCAACTCACCCAAGTGCTCATGCCCTCCACTTGGTAATGTAAACAATATTAAATACCTTGGTGTTGTAATAGATAAACACTTAAATTTTGAGGCTCATATCGATCTTCTTACGTCTAGAACCAGAAAATTGATTTACATTTTTAAAAATCTTAGGCATGTAGCAGATTATAAAGAATTGAAGCAAACCTATATGGCTTTATGCCAGTCTATATTGTCATATTGCATTCTATCATGGGATGCCGTCGCTAAAAATCGCTTACTCTGTGTTGAACGTGCTCAAAGAGCTGTGCTTAAAGTAACTCTTTTTCTGCCATTTCTTTATCCAACAAGCGATCTGTATGCTAAAGCAAATGTACTCACCGTGCGTCAACTTTTTATTCTGCAAGCAATCATGAAACAACATTCTCTACCAACATATGATCCAGGGCATCGAAGGAATGAACGACTCAAGCACAAAGTTTGCGTGCCTGCTGCACATAAGACCGGTTTGGCCCAACATTTTTTCCTCTTTCTTGGTCCCTATCTATATAATAAAATTAATTTGGTTCTGTCTATTTATTCCCTGCCCACACTACAATGCAAGAAGAAAGTATCAGAATGGTTGCAAACACTAACCTATGATGAAACAGAAAGCCTTCTCTTGATAAAAACTTAAGGTGATGTTGCCGACTTACTAAATTGAATCTATATTATATCTATTAAGCACGAAACTGAACACGTATTCACGACACTCAAACACATACCTACTTTTAATTTCTCACATACATAATATACTTGTATATACCTTTTTTATGCACATGGCTTAAGTAAATGTATAGCAATTCATGTTGTAATTAAACCTTAGAGGCGAGGGCCTGGAAATCCGTAAGACAGGTTTCTACCTAGTACAGATGCCAGTCTCTCACTTTATAGCTGATTTATATTATTGTCATTGTCAAATATTGTTAAACATAGAATGCAAGCTGTTTTGTGAAAGAAAAATGAATTTTATTTATTATTATTATTCCTAGGTGCCTTATTTCATTAGTTTGCTTAATAGATTTTATTTTTATTTTATTTATTTGGGAACAGCAAACAGTCACATTATCTATTATATTTATATATACAACAATGTTAAAAAAATTAAAGTTTAAGAATAATGTGGCCCACAGCGCGCTCCTCATATTAAATCTTGTGTATATGTTTAGGCCGCCAAACGATTAAGTAACAATACAAACTTATAAGGGAAAAAAAAAGATGCAAATTAAACAGACTACCTACGACTATTTTACAAAGACAAAACTTCAATGATGGATTTTTTAAACTGAGGTATGCAAAATGTAAATATGTCTATGTTATCGACATTAAAATTAATATTGTAAGAGTGCGTGGCGCGCGTAAGCCGGCATTGGTACGGCACGTGCCGACGGCAACCAAGTCAATACAATCAAATTTGTTATGGACCAATTTATACAAAGTTACAGCTTCAAGATATTTACGCCTAGACTCAAGGGACATAATATCGACTTTTCTCAGCAAAGGACAAGGACATCCGGGATCCGTAGGAATTTATTCTGGACTTTCTCAATTTCCTCTATATTTTTTATAATATGGGTTCCATATTGGTACAGCATATTCAAGTTGAGGGCGTACAAGGGTCTTGTATAAATGGATGTATGTGGATGGACGTTAACATTATTTAGAGACCTTATGACAAAACCATACATTTTATAGGCTTTCTTTATGATGTATCGACATGTGAACTTAATTGCAATGTCGAGTCCAATAGTACGCCTAAATCCCTCAATTCTGAGACTCTAGATAGCGGTGCATTACAAAGACGGTAGTTATACAGAATAAAATTTTTGTATTTAATAAAAACTATATACACCATTGATAGTGTAACTACTATAATCAAATTTCATTTTCTTACTTAATTTCATATGATAACATTTACTGTGTTTAATTCCATACGATGGGTCCTACACCAATTGATTGTATGATCAATGCTATCTTGAATCTTCTGTATATCCTCTGGTTTCTCACAAATACCAACTAGCTTCAAATCATCAGCCATGGATCCTTGAGGTACTCCGCATGTTATTTTACGTGTATTGCTTTGATATCCATTAACAACTTCATAAAATCAACGGTTTTTAGATATGAGATAAACCACATCAGCTATGAACCAACAACTCCATAGGCGCTCAATTTCGTTATTAAGATACTTTATCAAACGCTTTACTGAAGTCAGTATATAATACATCAACCTCCCAGTCCTTATCAAGGTTCTTCATAACAGTTTCACTAAATGAAGTGAGATTTGTGCAGGTTGACTTAACAAAACCATGCTAACAGTCGGTTATAAAATGCGAATAATCATGCTGGATAAAATGGCACAATAATGATTTAAAGATTTTACCTAGTGTTGACAAAATGGAGATTGGTCTGTAATTATTAACGGATTCAACAACATTAGCGGTCTTCCACATTCCAGGAAAAATGCCAGTTCAGAGTGAATTTGGTAAATTAATAATAAGGGCACTACCAGTTCTTCTGCACATGCCAAAATGAAAATTGGGGGAATCCCATCTGGACCAGCTCCTTTGTTCGGATCTAGTGCTTTCAAACTCTTCAGTATTTTTTCTTACTAATAAGGGAGCTACCAGCTCAAGACTACCGGCAACCGATCCCCATTCGAATAATTTGGTATTCCGTTAGCACTTCTATTTGGATCATCGTAAACAGTTTCGAAGTAGGAAGCTAATAAATCACATATGTCTATGCCGTTAGAAGCCAATTTGGTAGCATCAGTCATAGTGTGGGGGTAACTACTCTTTTCACCTTTCTTTCTTTTAATAAATTACTAAAAGGCATTTATTAAAAATAAGAAAAAAAAGAGAGGCAAAGGATTGCTCTCAATACTATCTTCTGTCTTTAATATATTTTCTGTTTAATGTCCTAGAAAGCGCACTACAGCGCTTGCTAAGCAAACGGAGTTCTATTTGATCATACGGGTTCTTATACTTTTTAAAACGGCGTCTTGTATATTCCTTCTCTTATCAATCTTTTCAGTGGATGGAGTATGTCAGTGGATATTTATTTATTATTATTTCATAATTATCAGCTCATTAAACGTCCTCACCAAAGGGCACGTGCCTACCCGTAAAGGTGACCTAGGCCTTTTAGTCGTCTACGGACCTAGTGCGCATTTGCCGACTTCACGCATAACCTTTGAAATTCTTCAGGCGTGCGAGGTTACCTTACGATGTTTTCCTTCACAGCTAGAGCGTCGAATAAACGTAGGTACTATTAAAACTTGGAAAGTATAACTGCATTGAAATTTTCCCATATAACTTGAAAAAAATATCATCCTCATTCTTTGAACTGAAATTCTAAATTTATTTTTGATGGAAATGTGTAGGTTTCAATGTTTGCTAGCTATCAATGTGTAAGTCTTTAAAATAATATTGAATAGTTTACGTGTAGGACACTTAAAATTGTTAAAATAATGTGTATCCCTCATCCCTACCCCTTCGAAACTTCGAAAATAACACTCATCGCCTTGGAAATATTTTACATGAAATGTTTTTTCAGGGGTTTCAGTTATTTTTGTAAGTTGCTAGGTAGTCTGTTTCGGGTTTTTTTTTCTTGAGTACTTATTAAAAGGTTTTCAGTAACTTGCTAGCTCTTGTGTAAACTTTCATGGTCTAAATCATAACATTGGTGAAAGTCTCATATAAAATTGCCCCTTCCCCCCATTTTCGGGGATGGGGGGAGAAAATCATAAGGTGATAATTGATTTGTTGGTTGTGTACTAAACTTAGATAACATACCAAATATCGGCTTTTTAGCACTTTAGAAAGTCGCTAAACATTTTGATGATTAACAGTGTGTCAGTGTGTGACAAAATCGGCGTATTTATGATATCAATAAAATCTATAGTGTCAAAGCTATTTTATTGAAACTTTGTTTGTTTAATAGGTTAATTGTCAACATCATATCTTTTGAATATGAACTGTCTGGTACGTCTCAAACCAATTCTATGAGAGCTTCCAAACCGACGAAACACTTCGAGAAAAAGTAAGTAGTGCCTTAGAACTTTAAAAGATACTATTGAGTCTGAAAAAGAAGTTGGTTTTTATTGATCTACCACAAGTTCGGAGGGTTGTTATCTACCGAGAAGACGGACTAGACGCAATAGCTTATGTAGAACTTACTCTTTTCAAATAATGTATTTTACATAGTTCTCATAATATATCTAGTTTATATAGTACTAGCTTTTGCCCGCGGCTTCGCCCGCGTTAAAATCGGGATGACAAAATTATTCTGTTTTCGTTACCAGGAAAGTGGAGCCATCCACTTGGTAACGAAAACAGAATAATTTCAACACTGCAACACTGCTTCTTGTTTTTCTTATTTAAGGCTTTAACCGACCCGGTTTGCTAAAACTTCAATATGCAATTTATTGCGATTTATTGTTTATGACAAATAGCCATCATACTTATTTTTAGATTTCTACCTTGTAAACTGTTTTAACTTATAAAGAAAATGATGTATTCATATATATCACTATACATAGGATTCCCCCCACACCTTCAAAGGTTTTGGGGTCTATTTAAAAAAAAACATATATATACATCACTAATTACATATATATTTATCTTTTCTGGGTAAAATTTGTAATATATATATGTGTATGTATATGTATATATGTATTTTTTTTCGGAAATGGACACCAAAACCTTTAAGTTAGGGGAAGGGGAATCCTACTTAGGATTATATATACATATATATAAAGAAAAATCGAATATGATACTTCCTACCCTATTTGAAGGGTTTGAGGGTGGATTTAAAAAAAAAAAAAATTTCCATATTTTTTTCTATTGTGACATATAATCCGCATATCAAATTTCAGCGTCGTACTACCAAAATTGCGGGGATTCCATACAAACTTCCAACCCCATTTTAGGGGAGTGGGGGGTGAAAACGGGAATACAAGTAGCCTAAAACCTATTCTAGGTTACCTACTATCAACATACCAAGTTTCAATAAAATTTACCTTAAAACTGCGAAAAATCGGATATGATACCTACTCCCCTATTTCAAGGGTTTGGGGTGGATTTTGGAAAAAAAAAATATGCCATAGTTTTTCGTTTCTAACAAACAGTCCGCATATCAAATTTCAGCGTCGTACTACAAAAATTTTGGAATGTTCCATACAAACTTCCAACCCGCATTTGAGGGGAGTGGGGGTGAAAACGGGACAAAAAGTAGCCTAAAACCTATTCTAGGTTACCTACTATCAACATACCAAGTTTCAATAAAATCTACCTTAAAACTGCGAAAAATCGAATATGACACTTCCTCCCCTTTGGAAGGGTTAAGGGGTGGATTTTTGAAAAAAAAATATATGCCATATTTTTTCGTTTCTGACATATAGTCCGCATACCAAATTTCAGCGTCGTACTACAAAAATTGCGGAATGTTCCATACAAACTTCCAACCCCCATTTTAGGGAAGTGGGAGGTGAAAACGGAACAAAAAGTAGCCTAAAACCTATTCTAGGTTACCTACTATCAACATACCAAGTTTCAATAAAATCATCCTTAAAACTGCGAAAAATCCAATATGACACTTCCTCCTCTATTTGAAGGGTTTAAGGGTGGATTTTTGAAAAAATATATATGCCATATTTTTTTTATTGTGACATATAATCCGCATATCAAATTTCAGCGTCGTACTACCAAAATTGCGGGATGTTCCATACAAACTTCCAACCCCCATTTTAGGGGAGTGGGGGGTGAAAACGGGAATAAAAGTAGCCTAAAACCTATTCTAGGTTACCTACTATCAACACACCAAGTTTCAATAAAATCCGTTCAGCCGTTTAGGCGTGCAAGCGTAACAAACAGACAGACAGACAGACAGAGATACTTTCACATTCATAATATAAGTATGGACTAATGGGTTTCACATTATTTTTATAAGGAACACAATTCTAACATACTAAGAATAACTAATTTGATAGGCTACATAGTCGTTTGCACTGGTAATAAATATCCTTTTTAGGAGGGTTCTTTTAAATTATAGCTTTGAAGTTATGTAAGGAAAGCTTTCAACATTGTGTAGCATTTTATTCAAATACTTTATACAATTACCAACTAAAGATTCACCTAATTTGTGGAGCCAAAGGTTTGGTACATCAAGTCTGTTTCAATTATTAGTATTAAAACTATAAAGATCACAGTTTTTTTTTTCAAACATAATCGAATACTTGTCGGCATACTAAACTTCATATATTGGTTTTTCAGGTCTCAGCAATATTTTAATCGCGGTGTACAAATGCATTACCTGAGGCAGTCAATTGTCTCGTCAAATATTTTTTACGTCTATCGATGCTAAAAATAAGTGAAATGTTACATTAAAATAAATAAATCGTAATTTACACATACTTATAATGACTATGACTATATTTTTATTTATGAAAATTAGCTTTAATAATCTTATTTTAGTTTTAAATAGCTTTTGTAAAATAAATAGAAAGAAATATTATGACAAATAATGAATATTTAGTGAAATTGCATAAATAATTTTTACTGTAAATAAACAATTTCTCTTGGAACTTATTCCCTATCTTAAAAAAATTATTTCCCTCAAGAGTGACAGAGAATTTATTTCTAAAAATGATTACATAACTAATGTAATTGTTGTAAAAAGATAAAACTTTAATTGCTGAAGTTTTTTTGTTTAAATAAAAAGCCATTCTTATATCCACAACTGTGGATATAATGATTGCTTTAATACTTATACAGAATATCGCAGTGTCCTTGAAATTGGTTTTTCACGCAACTAAATAAAGTCAAGCAACTTTATTACTATGTCAATTTCATATTGCTAGCCAATATTCATGATACTGAAAAATACGCTCAGTCACGAGTATCTTTGGGCGTCAATAATACTTAAGGGAATCTAATGAAGTATTATTTTCATCATTTTACTTCTTAGAAATGAGATTAAGTAACAATGCATGAAAAAAAAACAATTATAACATAAAAAATACCACGTCATCGTAAAGATCTGAATCTTCTGGCATTAAAATTTTTTAGGTTTCAGCAATCAATCAAAATCATTCAACTTTTGTAATATTGAGTAAATAAAAATTTACTCAATATTACAAAAGTTGAAGTACAAAAGTTAGAGTCATCATCATGATCAGCCCATTAAATGTCTCCACCGACGGGCACGAGCCTACCCGTACAGGGTGTGTAGGCCTTAGTCATCCATTCAGGCCGCACTGCGGCCGGCCCAGAGCGGATTAGCCGACTTCTCGCTTAACCTTCGAATCTCTTCGCAGGCGTGCGCAGGTTTCCTCACGATGTTTTTTGTCTCCGTAAGAGCGTCGGATAAAGTACATAAACTTTCGAAAATGCTACAACACATTGGTACGTGGCGGGATTTGAACCTGCGCCCTCCGGAACGGAAGGCGACAGCCCGCACCATTGAGCTACCGACGCTCTGGCGTATTTTATGTTTGAATATTTTTACACTGCAAACGTATCTGGATACAATAAAATCCCCTCATACAATAATAAAATAAAACGTTACATAGTATGGTATAATAGCACGTAACAGTTCATTGATGGATTAAGAGTCTACTTCGGTAATGATGTAAGGCGGTTTAAATATAGAATAATCTATGAAAACTATGGCGATGCATAATGCATACTATTGCCCTCATGATTGACGTCGATTAACAAACACGACGACGACGTGACGTATTAACTACTGAATGGCTCTTACATGAACGATTCCACCACGCTTTGGACTGATTGGCTAGATTTTATGTGGGTATGCTAATGACAGGTAAAATGGCCTACAGTTATATATTTTTGAGGATAAAAAATGTGATGACAAGTTTGCGCGTTCACCGCAAAAAACTCTTTTGTCGCATCGTTGTGTTTCGTGAGCACTCCTTTAACTGCCGCAGCCAATATCAGAATTCTTGGTGTCGACATATCGAGCGAAGTCCAGTTTTGTAGCCATCTGAAGGCTAAATTAGCCTTACCCTCCAGATGTTTTCCCGGACAGATATGAGCTGCAAACCTTCAAGAAAAAAGAGGACTCTT
>PQWD01001458.1:0-16861 GCA_019425675.1 Leucinodes orbonalis | reverse complement strand
ATAAACATAGTTACAGAACCAGTTGTAATAAAAAAAAAATAATAATAATAAAAAAATATTTATTTATCAGACAACAATGATCCAGAAATAGTTAGTAACATTGAAACCTTATATCCAAATATTAGTACCTAATAACTAAACAAGACCTAGTGATATCACACATGTGCTTGATAAATTGTTGAGCACATTGTTGCGGCTACCGCGCACTCGCCTTCAAAGTGAGCCGGCTTTTTTGCGCAGTATGGCCGGGAAACTGTCGACTCCTGCGTACGCGAACATGCTAGAGGCACTGCAATATCGCGGCAGCCCCATCAATACCCTGAAGGCATTATTGTATTGTATGCGCAGGGCGTTGTATGACCTCTGAGTATAACTAGTCCACATACTACTTGCATAAAAAGAAGTGCAATAAGCTTTAAAAAGAGTGACTTTAACTGCTGGCGAGCAACGAGCAAATCTGCGAGCCAGCATGTTCGCTCTAATCGACAGCGCCCTGCGTTCTCTCTTAATGTCAACGTCGTCTTTTTGATCGTCCGTGACAATGTGACCAAGGTATTTGAATTGGCGTACTCTAGCAGCCGTTTTTTACCATTTGGCTATGGAACCCTAAAAAATGACATCAGTTCACAGTCGGGGCTTACTTATTTTATTTACCTACAAAAAAGTATATAAGTTTTCATCTGTTGCTTAGTATCCCTATAACAGACTTTTTTAGGGACTAAATGGCACTGTAAGAATGTCAGTGGAGTTAGTCTGAATACACATATATAAAATTTTACACCAGAATATAAATTAAATATCATACTATATTCCTTATAAAGATTAATAGACATTGGGCTTGAGTTTCGCCGCTTTGAGTAACACTACAGCAATACTCAGACTTGTTACCACAAATAACTTGGTAACTAATCTTAGATCCAGATGGAATTTAAACCGCGAGCAGTTTTAACGACTGCACTTGTCGCTTGCGTGTGACGCCAACACGGACGGGACATCTCCTAGAATTGGTTTGGAGTTAGAAACTTAATATTTTTATTATTAGCTCCATATTGTCTTAGTTCATACGTGTTTTCGGTTAGATTAGTACCTTTTTCTTTTACGACAAGATATTTTTGTTATAATGCGCACATAGGTTCTTGGCGGGATTTGAACCTGCAAACACCAGATCTGAAGGCAATATAGTACACATCAATGAGCAACCGACGCACTTAAATATATATCCACATATAAATTACGGGTACATTATTTAATATGAGTATGATCGCAAGAACTTATTAAATTTTATTACGTAGGTATGGTGTTGAAAGGGAATGCATGTAACCTTAGCAATAAAAAGGAGAGAACAGTCCCCTTTTTAAAATATGCTTATTTCTGCTTAAAATCTTTAATGTAAATGTTCAGTGTAATGTAAAAAAAAATGTTGCAGTTTGAGGAGGTATAGGCCATACATAATGACTGATATGTAGAATTTGTTGAAGTAATGGTCGGTAGAGTTAGGCCGTGTAAATTCAGAAGCTTGGCTTCACATGTGATCTGATATCTTTTTCCCACGGCAAACTTTATGTGGTCATCTGGGCAACATTATACATGAAATATTTTTGGTGGGTTACAGGTTTCCAATTCTGTTCAATGACTATACATTTTTTGGCAACTAATGTATGTTTTGCTTTGTAATTAAATGCGACCTAGTCACTTGATTAGGTCCTTTGAAAAGCTGCAATGAAAGAAACCACCGAGTTTGCCTTGCACCCGTCAACCAAGACAACAGGTATATGATTTTCATACCCAGTGATTTCACTAGCTGAAAATTTCCAATACATTTGGAAGCTGCTCAAAGGCTTCAATACCATGTCTACCGCATAACGATTGACCCTTCAGGATCAGTGGAGCGGCGGTCTTTGTAAGTTAACTGTAAAAGAGCCTTGTTAGGGTTTTTTGCCCATTGGTTTGTGATTGTAGAGGTCTTGACAAAGGCCCAAATTAAAACTAGCTGAACTGTGGCAAACCCAAAATGTTGTAATGGGCAGTTAATATAAAATATAAATATACTAAAGTACTCACACTTAAAAGTGTATTAAATTAATATGCTTACCAAGGTTTCTGAACTAAACCATTAAACGCCGGGAATCCAGACACAATAGTATTTTATCTGTCGCTTTAAGGTTTCATTTTCGGTCAAAGGGTTAACAATCAAAATTGTGAATAAAAAAACGAACGAATAGATTTGTCTTTTTGTAAAGCCACGATGAGGCGAAAACAATTTTCATGCCCTTAATTTCCTAAGAATCTTAATTACCTAATGGGATTAAAAGTGGTCAAAATTTTAGACTTAAAGCTTTGACAGCTACGCTTCATTTTACTTTACCGTAATGACGAGATTCTATGGCTGATTTGCACGACTTTGTCCTCGGTATGCGAGACCAATCCGCTTTCTCTGGTATTTTGAAATTAAAACAATATTATGAATCAGTTTTTACAAAATCCTTATTATTCGATACTCTACTCAATCAAAGAAAACATACAACTTGCATATTAAGCGGGAGAGTAATAGAATACGTATTGATGGCAGGATTGAAGTCCTCATCACAAATAGTTACAAATAGGAACACACATGTCAATAAATCAAAATACAATTGCATTGTAAATAAAGAGCTATAAAAGCAACTATGCAATTCGTAATGTTCCTCTATTACAAAAAATATAACCGATAAAGTTTCTTGGGCGTAATTCTTATGCGATTACGGCGCCACTAAATCTTCGGAACTCGTTAATCGAACTTTCTGGAAGTATTTCGCGTCTGACGCCAACTGCCTTTGGCAGAGCCGCCGGCTCCGGGGCGCGCCAATTTAAATGATAAAATTCAGATCCCTCAAAGGATAAAATTCAGATTATTCCGCCCGAAACTAAATTAAAAATGTCCGTTTATATTATAGTGTAAGTACCACGTTACGTGGCTTACTCTTTTGTTAAATACAGTTGGTTTGGAAATGCATTATTGGGACAATAGATACTAGTTCGTTAATCAGTTTAATTATTTGATGAAATAATTGAAAATAAATAAAAATAAAAAAATATATAAAATCAAAAATAAAGGCATGCGTGCGTAAGAGAACTAAAGTTCTAGATATAGTTCGGATTATCAGTTTAAGTGGCAGTCAAAATTATATTTATTTATTACTTTGGATTACTTACATGAGGTACAGTAAATTTAAACGTATAATAAGTCCTTATAAGCTACTTATTCTAACTATCCCCATAAACAAAAAGTAACCACATCTTGCTTAATTATTTTTTTTAGAATATTAACTAAAGCAGACTATATAAACTATAAAAAGAGAAAAACAAAAATTAAAATCTAAAATAAAACTGAATTAAAATCACTTCAATTAACACAAAGAGTTGGCACTATATCACATTTTTTTAATAAGTTTAATAATTTCGGGAGGCTATGAAAGTGTATATCTAGCTCAGGCATCATCTTACAGATTTTGTCATAATTTCTAGACATGCGATTAATTGGAGAATTCTGGCCCATCCTAGAATGTCACAACCCCAAAATTACTATTATAAAAAAAATGTCCCAAGATATTCACACAGCGCCATCTAGTCCCAAACTGAGAATTTAGTCATACTTATAGCGATGATTTGCTGCAATGCCTGAGACAATGGGTCTATAGGCTGATGATGATGTATTATGATATGATAATATATGTCTTACCATAACTTACCCACAATCTAAACATCTTACTTTTAATTTGTTATTTAGGTACTTCTCATTATTTATTAGTACGATTTTTATGGCTGTGTTTTAGTATTGTAATTAATCTGAAACTTTGTAATATTAAGCAATGAGATTGTAATTAGTTTTCGTTGCCGCGTTTCAAACCTAGTGTAACCTAACTGCAGGGGTCGCATGAAATTTGTGTGTTTAAGCTATATAACTTTTTAAGCTATATTATTTATTTATTTAGATATCCTTGTAGCAGGGTTGAAATTGGTAATTAGTTAGAAAAAATGTAGGTGGTAGAGAAAAAGGTGAGAAGAGATTTTGTAAAAACAAACGCACCCAGCCACCCACAACATAAAGAGACGACCTATTAAATGACACGGGCAATCGTGAGATGCAAATAGCATCGAGGTAGGTGAAGACTTTTGAGGAAGGTCTTTTTTTAGCATTGGATGTAATAAGAGGGCTTGGATAAAGTGTAGATGTTTCTTTACGAGTGAAAACGGCCTCCAGTGCAAACGAGGATCTAACCTTTAGTTTTAAAAAGGCCTCGTAAGCAAGTAACAACCGCATTCTTCTCTAGTCAGATACCCCATAGCTAAGGGGCTGGACCAGTGCCAGCGACCTGTCGACGCTCTTTGAACTAAGCGGACGGGATTAAGCCGATTTTATTAGACGCAGCTTTTATTAAAGTTGCGCTAGGAGCGGGGCACGAAAACAATAGTATTGTTTGTAAACGTTCGGTTAAAATTCAAATCGTTCTTGAACTTTTGCAAATGTTTTGAAAGCTTCTTAATAACTTTTGGTTCTTGTGTTGATTAGAGAGAAATAGAAAAATCACTTGCTCGTTTTAAACTATCGCAGTCCGCTAGTCTACAAGGTTCGGCATTGGTATGTTATTAATCGTTCACAAACTATTTCTGATATTGATTTAGCGTCCTGATAGTTTTAAGTTCTCACTTCAACTTATCGCAGTCCACTACTGGACATAGGTCTCCCCCATTTTGCGCCAGATATCCCGGTCCTCCGCTTTTCTTATCCAGCTTCCACCAGCGACCTTCCGCAAGTCATCAGTCCATCGGGCTGGAGGGCGTCCTACGCTACGCTTGCCAAGACGCGGTCTCCACTCCAGAACTCGTCTGCTCCAACGGCCATCGGTTCTGCGACATACATGACCAGCCCACCGCCACTTCAACTTGCTGATCCGGCGGGTTATGCCGGTAACTTTAGTTCTCTTACGGATTAAATCATTTCTGATCTTATCCCTAAGAGAGACTCAAAGCATAGCTCGCTCCATTGCGCGTTGAGTGACTTTGAACTTGTGAACCAAGCCCGCAGTCAGTGTCCATGTCTCAGCTCGTATGTTAGTACGTAGGATGCATTGCTGAAAGACTTTCGTCTTAAGCATGCGGAATAGTTGACGTTAGGACTATGACGTAGCTTACCAATGCGCCCAGCCCAACTGAATCCTCCTACTAGCCTCCTCTCGAAGTTATGCCGGCCAGTTGGATGGTTTGGCCCAGGTAGATATACTCCTGCACAACCTTGAGAGGGACGCCATCTACGCATATCGTTTGTGGCATGACACGATTGTTGAACATGACTTTCGGCTTGTCCAAATTCATGCCAAGCCCAACTCGTTGGGAAGATTCATTAAGGCTGTTCAGCATCTCCGCAAGCTCTTCCGATGACTCTGCCACGATGACGATATCGTCAGCAAAACGAAGATAAGAAATATACTCTCCATTGACGTTGACGCCTCGTTCAGACCAGTCCAGGGTCTTGAAGACATCTTCCAATGCGTTTGTGAACAGTTTCGGGGATATAACATCCCCCTATCGCACACCACGACGTAATTGGATGGATATTGTCCGCTGGTCTTGGATCTGAACGGTCATCGTCGCTGCATTGGAGAGACATTTCATCACCTCGATATATTGCCAGTCGATACCGCATCGCTGCAGAGCCTCCAGAAAATCCCAGGATTTCGATGGAGTCGAAGGCTTTCTCGTAGTCCACAAATGCCATTCACAGCGGCTGGTTATACTCTTAAGTACTTATCGTTTTTAGTTCGTATTGTATGAAAATAATCTTATCAGCTTAGCTTGTTACAACCTGTTCTGTTTGCAAACTTTAATCAAGGATACTGTAAATTTAACAACGGTTCTATTGCTATTTTTAATAAAATTCAATGCATATAGATTTAAACTCAAATGACCGGGTACGAAAGACCTTTACTCTGTCCTCTCAGGTGACGGACGCATGGCAGTGGTGACAGAAATTATTAACTACCTCCTATTATTAACTTCCTTAAACACTTCATCTGTGATGCTCGGGCGTATCACCGTCCCGTCCCGTTCATTCAGGCCCGTATTTTAGGAAGCGTTAAAAAGGGAAAGCGCTTTATACGATAAAAAGAGCAATCCTTTTCTAACTCAATTTAAGTTAAGAGCAACGCTTGAGTCTCGTTCTAGAATAAGCGAATTAGTGTCATAAAAACAACCTATCAGATTCTACGGCTGTAAAACTTATAATTTTTTACTTAAAATTGATGTTTACAGATTAGATAAAACACTACATAAATGAGAATAAATAAATACCTCTTTTAGTATGTTTTAAAGAAAATGTTATTATAATTACACCAGTCGCATCGGTAACGGTAACATTGACCCTTTTCTGGACTTACAAAGTTATCATAAGTGACGGCTGCCACTTGCCATAATAGGCGAGCTTGGGTCTCAAAAGTTCAAGATACTGTTTTTGTTGTTTTGAATAAAATTTTATTACATTTGCTGTCATTTACCAGTGATAGACCGTGTATCAGACCATCGTAGGAACTAAATTCCACCTGTTTCTCACGCCATTTCTGTTATACTTTGTGCAAAACTGTGTTTAATGTTAAAGAGTAGGACAGGCAGTTTTATAATTTTTACGTCGCAATATAACTGAAGTGGAGACTGATGGACCGACCGATTTGTAAAATGTTGCTAGTGGAGACTGGATGAGAAAAGTGGAGGATCGGGAAATCAGGCGCAGAATGGGGGAGACCTATGTCAGCAGTGGAATGCACTAGGTTGAAGAGAGAGAGAGAAATACATATTTACTCTGAATCCCTCTTTTAGGATAACGGATGTATCATACGTCATCATATCACTCTTAGTCTTAAGTTCGCATTTCACCGAAAAATTGATTTCACAACGTAGCTATAGCTACAACACAACGTACCATCAATAAGGTTTTTTTTTTACGATTTATCGTATCTAATATCAATGTTTATAATTAATACTTATAAATAATCAGACTATTCATCTGTAATCAAAAATATATATGACAATATTATAATTAATTTCAACTTCTGTTGAAATTTCTAGTTTACCAAATGGGATTTAACATATGCAATTTCTAAAATGTTTTCGAAATGAGAATAAATGTATCAAATATAGAATGTTTACCAAACGCAACATCGTGATAGGTACAATTGGAGGTTTACGAGATGGGAAGTAGCCAACGTACTAGGTGGTAGACTCGATACTGAGTCTTCTAGGCAAGTACTACGTAAGTCTAGATATCGTCCCGTGAAACAGGTGTGTTTTGCTCTGTTGTGTTTCGGGATGAGGGCATTGTAGCTAGTGAAATTACCGAGCACCATCTGTCGTATCAGGTGACGAGCGCAGTGCGGCGTTGATCGAGGATGACAATAACTGTCTATCAGTTGTTGGTCTTCTTCAATGCCGCTCTGTTATGGTTATGCGTAGCACACCATCAGGTGAGAGTCCCGAACGTCCTTTACACTTATAACATAAAAAAATCAAACGTCCCTCCTGAAAAACTTTTTTTTTTTTTACTACTGAACCAGAGACCATTCGCCTGTCACCTAACCTGATCGAAGGTGATGATGCGTAATGAAATAAATAATAATCAATCTGATAATGAAAATAGATCCACTCTTATCTCTAAAAGATCAATATCTATGATCTATGTTCAGGGAAGGTTCCACTCTAATGCTCTTAACATTATGTGATGTAGCATTCATATTACAATATTAGTAGCAAAGTAAACATTTTTCGTGTGTTAATATATTTTTTTAAGCAACGATTGTATTTAATAAGCAAAGCGAAAATATCTCACAAAAAGGTAGTAAAAATTACTTGTATATACAAGTACAATAGCAAATTAGCATACTTGTACATTAAAATGGGTGTAATAAATTACGGATTCCATTAGTAACGCTTATTGAAAATTAAATTCTTAAACTAGAGTCAAATAATATATTAGCTTATTATTCCAGTATACGAGAACATTTAAAGTAACAACAATGCCTTTCTTAGTAAATTTTTATAAGCTCCACCTAATCAACAGGAGATATCATAATACCGCTAGCAAAGACAAAAAATAAAATATGTATATATTTATGTGTTAAGGTTTTGCCAATGCAGAAAGAACCAAATAAAATTCGTTACAGCATTTAAGCGTTTAAAGGTCTAAAGTGATAATTGTAAATTGTTGATTTATCGATTTAGCCATCTAATATATACATTTTTGAGTAATAAATACTCAGAAATCATCAGAATTTGGTGAGCAAAAAAGGTACTGCGCTTACTTTGAAAGATAGGCATATTTTGTACCTATCATTTTTAAAACTTTTAATGGGGAATACTCGTAGTACTTTGATACATGATTTTTACAAAACTAACGATTTACGCAGTTCACGCAGCGGATGCTCTTTATGGGATAAAAACCCTGATTTTGAAACATTCTTTTTTGTTGCTCCGCTCTCGGTGGTGGCTCGTTGTTGTGGAATTTTGCCTTCCGATTTAGAGGGTACAGGTTCAAATACCACGACGTACTAATGTATTATCGAATTTTCGAAATTATATGTACGTTTACCCGACGCTCTTACGGTGAAAGCAAACATCGTGAGGAAACCTGCGCACACCTACGAAGAAATTCAAAGGTTGTGCGTGAAGTTAGACAATGCGCAGTGGGCCCTGGTGGACGATTATGATATATACATACATACACTCTTTACGAATAAGTTCATGCCCATTGGTGAGGACGTATATGAGCTGATGATCAAAGCCTGGAATATCTAGTTAAGAATGCAGAAATTATAATTACAGCAGCCTGTCGTAATTTCTCATGAAAAAGGAAGACATCACTGAAAGTCATTTAAGTTCAAGAACTCTGACTTCAGTTAGCGTGGAGCAAATATAACTATCGGACCGCCGAGCCGGTGAGCCATGGAATGGTGTGAAGTGATTTTAAAGTTTTTTGCTGAGCTGGTAAATTGCTTACTCGAGAAATTAATTGACTACAACTTTTAAGATGGTATATAGACGTATTTCCGGTTTTGAATGATGCTTTATAGAGGTTTTGCTGATAGAACTTTTCATAATTTATCGTTAATTAAAAAAGTATATAAGTAGGTTCATCTGATGTTTGGTATCCCTATTACAGACTAATGCTTAGTTTGGGACTAAATGGTGCTGTGTGAATGTCAATGGATATTTATTTATATAAACTAAAACCCCTCAACAAAAAGGTTCACAAATCTGCTTACATAAAAAGCAAATCTAAATATGAGTAATACTCGTGTTAGGTTTGATTCTCTTCATATTTTACCTACTGATTGTAGAAGTGGTTTATAGATTAGCCGCTAGCGCAATCAGTCGACGATACACGTGCCTAAAATGAGCAAATATAATGTTTAAACGGGCAAACAATGTTTGCACTCCTTGCTTTAATTTAACATGTATTCATTGTCTTTTGTATTCGAATCTACAAAAGTATTGAATTATTTACTGAATATAGATAACTATAATGAGGTAAACATTTAGAATGAGTTCAATACATTAATCATAAGCATATAATATACGGATATCAATTCGGTTCGGTCTACAATGGATAATAATTTGAACGTAGTGATGGTGATTTGAGGCACATTTAAATCAGAAACTACGAGTATATAACTATAATATTGGCTTTTTGTTGTAAACCGATGAGGCATACTTGTAAATTTATTATTTTAAAATTCTAGGCTTCTAATTATGTAAAGTTATGTGCAATGAAGCTCTGATGATTGCGCTGCGCGCACAGTTATGTTCTTGTAATTGTACTGGTTTCCACGGAGAGCGTAGAGATGTCTTGCAGGCACCTCTTCATTATAAGCTAAGTGGCGACCAATTTAGTGTCATTGTTGAATTGTTTAACTTTAAATTATTAGTCTAAGTACTTATGACTTATTTCTTTTATGTGTACATGTACCTATGTAAAAACACTAAATAAACGGTTTATTATTATTACTATATTATATTGTATTAATAGTACTTATTATTACGTCACATATTTGTATCGATCTTGCTAATACTTCCTTTTGTTCTAAGAATGTAAATATTCAATTCGTCCTAATAAACTAATACATTTTAAACAATAATTAGTAAACAGTCAAAAGCTAAAGTATAAGGAAATAGTTATAATAAGTGAGATAGCTCTTATATAATCTGCCTTAGACGCGCAGGAAGCTTATTAAGGCCTTAATTATCGGCGCATTGACAAATTATTTTTTTTAAATATACATAAAAACATGTTTCGTTTGCACTTAAATTCATTTTATTTATCAGCAATTGACTGCAAACAAACTCCCGTTGGGGTTACCAATTTGCCAGTTACCATCGGGGAAAACATTAAAACAATATTGATTGTTATTTTACTGATTGCAGAAGTGGTTTATAGCTTAGCCGCAGTGCTATCAGTCGAACATACACGTGCCAGAAATGAGCAAATTATAGGCATTCGCACTCCTTGAAGTAATTTGCATGCATTAATTGACTTTTGTATTCGAATCTACAGAAGTGTTGAATTATTTACATAATAAAAAGAGCTTTAATAAGGTACCTGAACATTCAAAATAAGTACAATATATTAATAATGAGCATATAATATTATAGTTTTTGACGACCCATTTGGTGTAATAGTCGAGACGTCGGCTGCTACACCAAGGGTTTCGGGTTCGATCGCCGTGCAGTACAAATATTTGTGTGCATGAACATGCCTATTTGTAATGGTCTGGGTGTTTTCTATGTAAAATATGTTTTTACAAAAAATATATAAGTATTTTTATACGTTGTTTAGTACCCATACTACAGGCTTCACGCTTAACTTGGGGCTAGATGGCGCTTTGTGAATGTCAGTGGATATTTATTATTATATTATAGTAACATTAGGTAATAATTATTATCGGCGCATTGACTTATAGTTTTTAAAATATACCAAAACATTTTTTTATTTATTAATATTGCACATCGCAACACAAGTATAACAAAAATGCAGTAAAAACACACTATTTAATAAAATTCACTGTGCTTCGATGTCCAAAGTGATTGGACTCACTCAGCATGTGCCCTTGTCCGGTGATCGGACCCTGACGCTGATTTTCCGAGACCCCGAGTGAGTAGGCGCACAGACAAGTTCGCTCCCAGAAATTTTTATATAATATTTTTACATAATATTGACAGAATGTAATTACATAAACATCATAATAAAATATACCTATATATGTATGAGAGTGTGTCTAGTGTACGTGTGGGTGGTAGATTTTCCACACCTGTGTAACGTGTCCTTTACCCCGTTCTTTAAACAGCCAATTTGCATGAATAAGTTTTTTAGCATTTATTGTGACCGGCTTCATCAGGCGACAAGTTAAGCGTGGGCTTAGAAATGAAAATATGCATTAACCTCAGCTCCAATGAGCAATCAAAACTATTTCATTCGATAATAATAATTGTATTGAAATAATGGTTCAAAAATATAAATTTAAACCTATTTTTAAAGAATGGTAACTTGTGTAGAAGTGTATTTGTAAACAATATAACGAATGAATTGTTAAGTTGAGAGAAAATAAATCCGAAGTAAGACTAAGGCCCGTATTCTAGCACGAGACTCAACATTGATCTTTACTTGAATTAAGTAACAAAGAGATGGTGCTATTTATCGTATAGAGCGCAATCCGTTTGGGCCTTTCTCACGCTTGAGTTTCACTCTAGAAGAAACAGGCCTCAATTTCCATTACGTACTCAAAATGTATTGCAATGCTACGTGATCACTCCAACTTATAAATGGGAACATTGGTTCTAATTTGTTGCTTTTTTAGGAAATAAAAGGTTCATATTTAATGCCATTCGGACTGTTTCGGTAATAAATAATACTACTGACAACTTCACATGGTTATAGTCATTGGTTTCTGTTCAGCTAAGCTTGAGTGTCTAGGAGTGTTTGTTACTCCTAGTATATCAATTGCCCACGAATATACTAAATTGAAGCTTCGAAAATAAACAAATTCTGTTTATGAATCAAATTTATGACAAGAGCACTAGGAGCCCTTAATTACAAAGACGGAATCGTAGTAAATAAGGGATGTAAAATTTTGATAAACCATTACAATAAATCCAAAACTAGTTCAAAATTGAGAAACAATTACAAACTCTTGTTTTGTATGGTATATATTCCCTGTCCCGTCTAAATTCATCCAGCCGTTTCAGAAATTAGCTGGAACAAACAGACACAAAAAATGCAAAATTGTTATTTTAACATTATGTCATATGCATGAAGAAAAATAAGTCTCGTAGTTAAAATAGGTTTAACTACTGACTGCAGAAGTGGTTTATAACTTAGCCGCTAGCGCAATCAGTCGAACATACACGTGCCAGAAATGAGCAAATTATAGGTATGTATAAACGGGCAAACAATGTTTCGCAATCGTTGAAATAATTTGCATGTATTAATTGTCTTTTGTATTCGAATCTACAGTGTTGAATGATTTACTTAATAAAGATAGCTTTAATGAGGTACCTAAACATTCATATTATAGTTTTTGACGACCCATAGGTGTAGGTAATAGTCGAGACGTCGGCTGCTACACCAAGGGTTCTGGGTTCGATCCCCGGGCAGTACAAAAAATTGTGTGCATGAACATGTCTATTTGTAATGGTCCGGGTGTTTTCTAAGTAAAATATGTATGTATTTACAAAAAATATATAAGGAAAGAAAGAAAGAAAAAACATTTATTGACCGTACACAAGAATACGCACAAATACATAACATTAATTAATATTGCACGATAACACAAATGATTAAAAACAGTATATTAATAATATAAAAATAACACAAAAAATAGTAATAAAAACATATACGGCCAAAAAGGTCCTGCCTCAGTATTAGCTGCTGTGACGCTATACGCCGCAGCAGCACTGTTATTCTGGCAGAACCTCTTGAGTGGACGATTTTAAAGTTTTAAACAGCACCACAATTTGAAAAAATAAAAAAAACAATATAATTAGACTGAGTAAGACTAGAACACAACGATATACATAAATACGAAGTTATTAGAAATAAAAGAATACATAAATAAATATGAAAACTTGAATGAAAAATATAAAACATGACAAGAAATAGCTAGACATAAATATTAGGTATCGAGGAAAGAAAAAAAAATAAAAATAAATACGGGTGAAACTGAACGCATCCTATATCTGTCAAATTGTCTACTTGATTTGCTAAAAAAAATAAAAATTGTTAAAGATATTAAACAAAATACAATATATAATATTAGTTTCCAAAATGCATTGGCACACAAAAGGTTCAGCTTCGAATTGGCGTTACATCGCTGCAACAAGGAAATAATAAGGAAATATAAGTATGTTCAACCGTTGTTTAGTACCCATACTACAGGCTTCACGATTAACTTGGGACTAGATGGCGCTTTGTGAATGTCAGTGGATATTTATTATTATATTATAGTAACATTAGGTAATAATTATTATCGGCGCATTGACTTATAGTTTTTAAAATATACCAAAACATTTTTATTTATTAATATTGCACATCGCAACAGAAGTATAACAAAAATGCAGTAAAAACACACTATTTAATAACATTCACTGTGCTTCGATGTCCAAAGTGATTGGACTCACTCAGCATGTGCCCTTGTCGGTGATCGGACCTGACGCTGATTTTCCGAGAGCCGAGTGAGTAGGCGCACAGACAAGTTCGCTCCCAGAATTTTTTATGTAATATTTTTACATAATATATAATATGATAGAACGATACAAAAAAAAAATGAATTTAAGTACTTATAATACGAATATTTTTCTGTATGGTGGATACATTAATAATACAAAACATCATAATAAAATATACCTATATGTGAGAGTGTCTAGTGTACGTGTGGGTGGTAGATTTTCCACTTATGTGACGTGTCCTTTACCCCGTTCTTTAAACAGCACATTTAGATTTTGACGCCCAGCCTGATATGCCAAGTCATAATATCAGCGGAATTGTGATTTATAACATAACACACAAAAGTGCATTACGACGCATTCTTAAAAAATTAATCCTTATCAATAAGTTAAACAAAGAAAACCCGAAAGCAACTTATGGCATCACTCCTTTTAGCGACTACACTGAAGAGGAACGCAAAAACATCGGAATAATAGTTCCGGGATAATAATCATCTGTAAGTAATAGCCAAAGTCAAAATTACGACCCACTGGTTGGATTGGTTCGTAACCCACCACGTGGGCTCAATGCGTGTTGTTGGGTAATAACGAATAGTAATATTTTAAGATTAAGCCGAGACCGACGACGTGCCCTTTGAAGCACGGAGTCATATTTTTTAATGCAACAACAACAACAATCTGGTAATTTAATGTGGAACATTGGAGGATCACCTTTAAGACCACGTACTTAAATTACTACAATTTTATATTAAAAGATTTTTTATTTAGCTTGCTGTTGTTTTTAAATTAAAACGTACTATTCAGAGTAACAAATATTAAAATTATATATATCGTCTAAAATATAACGATCTTTGTTTACAAAGAGATTGCAGGATGTATTTTTACGAAATTACTTAAAACGCTCAAAACCCTATGTCTCGAATTTATTTTTAAATGCATTCCCCAATTTCCTGAGAAATGATGATCTAATATCGTTTTTCAAGTCGGCAGTCTTATTGTTGCTCGATAAAACAATGAAAGACGAACGATAAATACTCAATGTTTGGTTCGAATGGTAACAAGTTATTATATAAAACTTGATTATAAAACGATTTTATTCTGTGTCAACATTGTTCCAGATGACTCAAATGGGTAGCGAAATGACTTCATAAACCAAAATATATTTTGTCTTATGGCCAACCAAGAACTTGTAACATTCGAAAAATAAAGAACATTTTAATATAAATTTATTTGGTTTTCATCTTTCCCTATTTATCCAATCGTTCTTATAGACCAATATTTAAATAAGGAAAGACGTCTTTGTGCGACAAAGTCCTTTTTAAATAAATAGGTATCTCGATCTCTTATGGATATCCCACGATAACATTTTTTTATTTACTTTCTACAACAAATAATGGCAAATTTTCGAAGCAATTGTAACCAATACAGCATAATTCTTATACAATTAAACACCTTAAATAAATTGTAGATTTAATACATATCTATATGGGCCTGTACAGCATATGATTTAAATGAATATTTTCCAAGATATTATAGATTCAAAAATTGCGGTTCTTAGCGTTTGCGCCGGTACCGGCCGACCGGGCAGGCGGGAGCGTGCCTATTACGAATATCACCATTGCACCCGTGCGAAGCATGGGCGGGTCGCTAGTTATATTTAAAATCTGGGGCACGGCAGTCCCCACCAAGTCGAGTGCAAGAAACACTGCGTACCATCCTTTACAGGATCCATTTTGGCGCATTGTCAGGCCCCGATTTGAGAACCTTTGATAATACCAGAACGCTAAAATATTTCATCTACTAAGATATAATAACATACTTTAAATCCAATATTTCAAGTCCGACGTTTAGTTCCGATATTAAGAGAAAAGTTTCGCATTTTCGACAGATAGACACCCACTCACTTATGATTATCAAAATAGAACTAGTACTGTACATTAACTCAGAGAGCTGAAATTTGGTACAGAGTTAGGGTTTAATGGCTAAAACTTGGATTTGTTGAACATTCTTTATACGTTAGGGGCTTTATCAAGCCTTCTATTGACTGGTTATTGAATCACCGTTTTCCAAGTCGCAAATTTGTGTCGTCTATGGGTAGCGGTTTTGGCGACAGAATAGTGCAATGGTGTCATGGAGAACCTGATTTGTATCCTTGTATACTCTGCAACAGCCAAGTCAGACAACATTAACCATAATAAAAAGTAATCGCAGTAAGGAACCTTAGTATTGAGACGTCTTTGTTGATTACATTACTTTTCAGAGATAATCAAGCAGAAGCAGCTCCATCGAGTGGCTTTTTTACAGGACTTTTTGGTGGGATTACAATATTAAGCAAGAAAAGTTATAATTATTAAAATTTAGATAAATCCAACACGAGTTGAACTTCTGAAGGACAAACTTTTGTATGGTATATTTTCCCTGCCCCATCTAAATTCACCAGCCGTTTCAGAGATTACCTGAAACAAACAGACAAAAAAAAATGTAAAATTGATATTTTAATATAATGTCATGTGCATGGAGAAAAAATGTCATTTCAATATTATACATAGACACTTAAACTGTATTATATATATTATAGATTAAAAATTTATCGACAGTTATTTAACGTAAGTTCACATATCAGAAAGTACCCGAAAATTATTTTTTGATACGAAATCCAATATTGAAACACCTGTTTCGATACAGACAAACAGCGATTTTCATATTTAATAAAAGATATAAATTTTGCTTTAAACTGATCTCAGCAGTATAAAAGAGTGTGGTTTGTTTTACTGAACCAGTTTAAGTGACACAGCTTATACAAATATGAAGTTCTTAATCATTCTTCTTGCCTGCGCACTGGCTGCGGCCGCCCAGGAGAACGACCTCAGAGAATACAACATCAATCAAGCTCCACAGCTATTCGAGGAGTTTATTGAGCGCTATAGCAGGAATATAAAAACGCAGCTGACAAAAAGTGCATTACGACGCATTCTTAAAAAATTTAATCCTTATCATAAGTTAAACAAAGAAAACCCGAAAGCAACTTATGCATCACTCCTTTTAGCGACTACACTGAAGAGGAACGCAAAACATCGGAATAATAGTTCCGGGATAATAATCATCTGTAATAATAGCCAAA
>PQWD01001457.1:9136-42578 GCA_019425675.1 Leucinodes orbonalis | reverse complement strand
ATTTTTCTATATAATTGAAACTCTCAAGTAGCAGTAGCAGATAGGTATAATTGGGGCGGTGTAAGCGGAAAGTATATCGGTAACACGCACTCACAAACAGTTTGTCCGTAATCAATGGTCCCTACATTGGTGTAATCACGACGTCCCTTAACCTCAGTCACGTTAGCACCCATCAGGCGGTCGTCAAAGACCGCTCGCCGCATTAACCGTAACGTCGGGGCTCGTATGGCCGGGGAGCGATTATCTTAAAGTTAACTGTCGTTGCGATCCTTATTTGCGGTAGTGTCGAGCTGTGAACATTCCAACTTAAGCTCGTGAATACAAGTTGTGTTTTCAGTAATGATGACTCGTTACGAATGTTACGATCTTACGACAAATTTAGCTGGAATTATTTAATTATGGAATTAGTTAAATTTATAAGGCATTTTTATAGGTTTTGTTTATCAATTTGTAAGAAGGTTTTCTAAAATCACTGTCAAAACAAAATCAGAATAACGTCATCGAGAAGACCCATCTGCATTACCAAACCGCAGACGTCTACATAAGGGGAGAAAAATGCGTCTATTTGACCGTCCTATATCTACCTTCCGGTGCAGCGTAGTTAGCGCAGGAGTGAGGGCTCGCAGTGCTATCATGGCATATACCGGTCCCCTCTTTTGATAAGTAATTTCTTCCCAGGGATTGGAGTACGGAGGCGCTGTCGGAGAGCATTCGTATGTGCGTATCCGTAACTCTTCTGACCTCTACTCTTGCTTTTAGATTATACAACACATTCTGCCATACAGTGTTGAGCATATCAAGGGATAATGATGATTTTATGTCATCGGTGAAAACTCTTCCCCTGGTCCCAAGGTGTCCCTGTTTGCAAGCCGCCAGAGGAAAGAGGCATTTTTTTTGGAAGACCTGAAAGACGGATAGGGCAAATGGGACAGATTTGTATTGAGAAACAAATAATCGTTATCTAAGCACTTAGAAGTGTGATCTAGTGTTTTATGAATGTTGACTAGTTTATTAATAATACCTACTTACATTTTGAACTGAATTTGGAATCATATATTTACTGATTTTATATGATTCGGACAGGCTATTCATTCATAGTTAACGGTATCTGCATAGTTACAGTATTATGCCAAGGGTTCCGGGTTATAGGTAAGTATTATTGTGCAGCATTACTGTTTGGTTTCATAACATATCTGTTTTTCATTGTTTGGTAAGGAACTGTAAAATAACTAACTGTGTAAATGTTTTACAAAAAGGTGATATTCAATATAATTACTATTGTTAAGCCCTATAATACCTAGTTTAATTTGCGGCTAGTTAGCGTGGTGGACTGAGGATATTATTGGATTCGTAAGTTGAGAATGAGTTTTGGAAATCTTCTCACATTCACAATTCTTTATTGCATACCACATGAAGTAAAAGGTGTACATTGTAATAAACAGTTCACACGTGGACCCTGAAGGGCACAACAACAATACATTTTATTTTTAAAAACATTACAAAAATGTTGTACATGCAAGATCAATAACAAACAAATCAAAATAATTACGATAATATTGAAGAGTATTGATTTAATTAGTAGTAATTTCCAAGTGCATAAAAAAATAGTATATTTTTATTGATTTATCCTTTATGAGTAATCATTTAAATACATTATATCTATTATAAACAATCATTTAAATTCAGGTTTAAAATACTTGTACTGATCGGATTGAAAATAATTAGTGATTTTAATATAATTCCCTTTTTTGATTATTAATTATTAAAATATTTTGTTTCCGAATTCATTTATTGTGTAATAACATTTTTCTATTAACATTACTTTCAATTTGTTTATAAATTTAGAATAGTTTTCCCTCGTCTTTAATTGTATCTGGCAATTTGTTGTAAATTCTTACACACATAGAATTGGGGCCTGGCTGTGCATGTGTAACTTTGATCGTGGCATCACGAGTTTGTGCTTGTATCTGGAGGTACGGCGATCGTGTTGATCGCTTTGTTTTTGGGTAATTGGGGGTGTTTTCCTTCAAATTTACATATTTCAGGATGTAAACGCTAGATAGTGGTGAGTAAATTGTTATTTATAAATGCGGTTTACAACTCTCACTTTATATTGGCAATCTACTCGTACGCATTTTTTTGTAGAACAAAATGTCATTTACGTCGTGCTATTTCCCCAGAGTATAATTCCGTATTGGATCCATCCGTAAGCATAAGCGTAGTATGCCGATAATGCGGTTTTTTTGGTCAGTTGTTTTTTAAGCTCTCGTAGACCGTAATAATGAACTTAAACTTTTGTATGTGTGATTCCAATTTATATGATTATCTATGTTTAAGCCTAATAGATTAAACTGCTAACGGCATTAATTGTGGTTTTTATCAAAAATTTATTTCCAATTGAGGTTTTTTGGTATGGCCGAAACTGCATTAATTTTTTGTTTTTTATATTTATTTTAGGTTGTGATCATTCATCCAATTTTCCAATTATTTAAAATGTCAAAAAGTGTTTCATTAAGATTACATTATTATTACAATTATTATAGGGAGATGTCATCGGCGAATAATACGCATTTTCATTAATTAGTTTTAGGAAGGTCATTTGTATATTACCAGTGTA
Source organism: Leucinodes orbonalis (assembly GCA_019425675.1). NCBI lineage: Eukaryota > Metazoa > Arthropoda > Insecta > Lepidoptera > Crambidae > Leucinodes > Leucinodes orbonalis. The sequence continues at coordinate 39,961 of PQWD01001457.1, read as the reverse complement.
AGCCAAGATAAAAGAACACACCGCATGAATACCGCCTCCCACAAGTCGTTATCTCGCCCACTGTTTGCCGAACTCGGCGCGCAAGAATTGCAAATGGCAATAATTCCAACTACGCCGATAAATCAGCGGCGCCCGTTCAACTTTTTCCTCCAGGGTGCACTCCGCCATTGTCGGTGATTGATCGCGCGTTACCCGTATTTAAACTTTCTGGAACATATGTTTCGGCACGTTTCCTTTGACACGTTTCTCGAGCTCTTTGTGGATTTATTCGTTTTTAATGTGTCAACGTACGGGTTAATGTTCAATATGGATTTTGGAGATGATTTATGTATTTTTCCTTTGGATCAGATAAACAATACTTTTAAATGTTTTATGTTAAAGAGTACAGATGAAGATATTATGAGAAATGTGACAGAGCCATGTTTTGTCTGGAGTGTTACCATGACCTCACAAAACTTACGTTAATAATGCTTTGTGAATGAGGTCTGCTCTTCTCTTTGACTATTTATATACTAGAAAAATAAAGCTAACATATATTTATAAATGTATTATCTTTAATACGTTTTGCACAGTGCCTATCTAGGACCAGCCAAGAAAGTAGTATATCACTAGGTAGTTGATATTAATAACAGTTGCACTGGGCAATTAGGTAGCCGTCATGATGATGATACTATGCTTACTCGAAGATTAATTTAGGTACTCTCAAATTTCCAACATACGAGCTGTCTTAATTTGGAGACATAAATAAGAAAAGCTATAAATTACGTATCGATGAGGCCTCGGGAACCGCAGCATTGGCGATAGGCGATTTATAACCGTTGCTAATGGCCCCCGCGCGATATAACCACGACCATCGTGTTATCACGCGCGTCGTTAGGGGTCAATTACGGAGACAAACAAAGCTCGCATAAAGGTTTGAGTAAACAAATATACGCCTTTTAGAATTATTGATTGGTCAATTTAACCACTCTTATTAATGTCCCTTTCCCTTTCGGTCCCTTTACTGGCTGTACAGCAACTTTCGAAACAATGATAGCGCAATGCTGGTCAATTTCAGTTTTATAGGCTCTATCCAAATGTAAGTCGATCATATACAGGCTCCATGTAAAGGGAATGTGGACTCCAGACTCCGTTTGCACTGACCCAGAGAAACCCGAACCTCGGTTTAGGGCGTTGCGGGGAGGCTTTTTGCGTGACGTCAGCTGCGCGGCACAACATTACTTTAGTTTCTTAAAATAAGTTTCTTCTAAACTAAATGTAATCTTAGGTTTTTCTTATTTCTTCGGCTACCTGTCAGTAAAAGCCCCGTGAAAATCGGTCCAGCAGTTTCAGAGATTAGCCGAAACAAACAGATAAAAATCTAAAATTGTTACTAACAGACACTCAAATTTTGGTAAGTTATACGCATGGCGTGCACAAGATTAAAAACACGGTATGCAAAATGAGCGATACTAATCGCAAAAACAATAAATTATTTCTATTTTTGTCAAATTGAGTGCAGTTGTTGACAGCAGATCGCCTATAGTTTCGAATCTGTAGAGGAAAATGGACTTATAAGTGGGAATCATTTGATATGTTGTCGATTTTCCAGGTTGTCTGGACGCACAGGGTATGCACTGCTTATGTGCATAAATGGAGTGCACACCACTGGGTATACGTAGGTATATATATATATATATATATGGATAAGAATTACATGCAGTTTGAAAAACGAAACTCCTTTTGTTGTACTTTGTTCCTTATTTGATAGTTTCCGCTACCTACTACTAAGTAGGTAATGTGATTGTCTACGAGGTAGATGTAACTCGATCTTATACACAATTAGTCAGTAAACTTATTTTGCCGCGCTACGAGTACCACTCAACCTTATTTATAGTTTCCTGTCAGCACCTTCTTTGGTATTTTCCCAAATAACAGTTTACATTTTCATCTTATAAAATGCATAAAATAAGCAAGAAAATTGGATTTGATTGTAAGTTGGAGTGGATTTTAAAGTTATTAACGAACTTATTGACGTATTTCAATAACATTTCTGAGATGACAAAAACTCGGCAGAAGTAACTGTATATTTTTTAACAAAAGGTATTTCATAAAACGTGACATAAACAATAAAATATTCTAGAGCTTAAACATATCCAGACACGCACAGAAAAAAAACGAAGTGACATGTTTGTTACAAGCTGCCTAGTGATGTATAAATATCTGCCATCTTATAATATAAATTCAAATTGATATTATATCAGCTAGCTTGATCGGGTGTACGATCATGTAAGTCAATTGTAAAAGTGATCATCGGAACGGTCATAGAATCCCGAAAAATATTATTTCGTGCTTGAGGAGGCACGTTAAGCCATTCCCGGATCTTAGGTTGGTAGTTGCACAAATAATATAATTTCTATACAATAATAGTATAATACCTAGTAAACATCCACCCTGACCACTCTCCCGAACCAAAGCTATGCTGTGTGAAAAGAATTGTGTCTACAGTGAAATGTTTATCATTTTATGAAAAAGAAGATTGATATCTAATTCTTAAAAAATATCAGGGTTTCCAAAGTGAAGATGTTAACTGATTGAAATAACATTATTGGAGTGTATGTTAATATACCAGACACCTCCGTTGATTCGAATACTTACAATGGCATGAAAGTACGATTACCAGACCACTAATTAAATCTGTATAGAATTCATTGAAACTGTTTCATTGCGGCATATAATATCGAATACGATGGGACAAAGGGTACGAGATATATTTCCCAAAATTTGAGTTTTCCATAAAAATATGTGTTTTTAATGTGATCTGCGTATTGAGTTAAGATCTCTGCATGATCCAAGGGTCGTGGGTTCGAATTCCATGGAAAGACCGCATAGTGGAAGTCACTTTGTGTCATTTTTGCCAGTTTGCAGGCTAAATCATCTTAGTCTGAAAAAATGATTCCGCGCCACTTAGGGCACGATAAGCTATCCAAATTATGTTAGCATGTGTGGTAGTAGTCTTTAATACCCAATGTGTCAGCTCAATCTTCGCGTTATCCTGGCGTTGATCGAGCCTTAAAAAGGCTGAAGTCACAAATTAAGATCATTACTAAAGAATCTCATGTGCGACTCTCCAATTTGATTACTGATTGCTGTCGAGTTTCAAGTCATATGCATGTTCCTTATGGAAAATTTCCAAAAATTTTGTAAAGCGTCGCAATGGCTGAGGCGGAACCTATTGACCTTATTTAATGTCTTTAGTTTTTTTTAGAGCGTCGGTGGCTCATTGGTATGAACTGTTGCCTTCTGATCTGGTGGGTACAGGATCAAATCTCGCCACGTACCAATGTGTTTTCGTACTATCGAAAATTTTATGTACGTTTATCCGACGCTCTTACGGTGAAGGAAAACATCGTGAGGTAACCTTCGCACGCCCACGAAGAAATTTAAAGGTTGTGCGTGAAGTCGGCCAATCCGCACATGGCTGGCGTGGATGACTAAGGCCTATACACCCTATACGGTTAGGCTCATGCTCCTCGGTGAGGACGTATTATGAGCTGATGATGATGATAAGTATTATTTTTAAGATATAAGTGCTTCTTTTTTCCCAAGGGTAATGAATTGTATTTGTTTTCAATAAATGGTTTTTCTTTCTTTCTTGTAAGCCTAATTGGCTTTTTATTATGATCAATAATAAATTTTAGGATTTATTATTGATCATAATAAATCCTAAAATTGTGACATCACGAGCCGTTAAGGTTTTGGCTATTGTGTTACGGACAACACTAATGTAACCCCAAAATCGTATTCGTAGTCGTCGTTGTATTTTCCTTTTCCCTCTGCCTATGCAAAGGTTAGCTACGAACTCGTTCCATTTTTGGAGATGCAAGTGAGTGCCTATGGGTAACATTATCACTTACTAACCGATGTAAACCGTGAATCGGCGCGGGGTGCTCGCTAATTGCTTGGAAAAATATCCGAGCCTGCCAAGGTTAAAATAAAAAAAGCAATATCGGTAGTAGCTATGGACGTGATTTAAACAACGACCTTGTTACATGGGATGTAAAAAAAGTATAAAAATTACTTGCTCATACATATAATGCTTTCAGAAGCTTCCGATCATTACAAACATGTTCATAGACAAAAATTATATTTATTTCGCACAAAGATTTCGATATCGGTGCTTTTAAAGTACCATTGAACTTATTAACAGTTATACTTAAATGGTCGTCAATTACTTTTTTAACTGGAACAAGTAGCCTATAAGTTAAAGGTGACAGTGACGATGAGAAACTTATGGAAATCAGTTTATTTAGTTCACGCTCTGTGTGCAGTGAGCGAGCGAGCGTAGGCAACATTACACGCCACGACTCGTGTACGCTTTTAATAATCGATTTAATTGAGCCAATGAACAATTTAATTAAAATTCTAAAGACACGGCGGCGGCGCGGCTCATTGCGCGGGCCGGCTAAGCTACAGTCACTTCTGGAAATCGGGCGTTTACCTGATCAATTTGTTAAAGAAGTTGTAGGACGTGTGATTAAGTATATTTTTTATTTATTTAAACTAATTGGTTTAAGTGTTGTATTTATATACTGTTGTGTGTACGTATAATCATATTTACAGTAATGGATGTATTTTAGATGTTTTTATGTTGTCAAATAAATAAACAAAAACGAATAAAAACCTTTACCTGAAGCTGCACATATTTTTATCACAATATGTCCGTTTATATTATATACATCCGTTTCATATAATATACATAACTTTAGGGAACATTTTATAAAGTTTATCTTAGGTAGTAGGTACTCGTACACGTTATATATTTTATGCGTGCGTGCGTGCACGCGCGCGAGTTTGTGTGATAATGATAATATAAATTATACTGCATTATTTAAATAGTCGAAGTCATCATGTAAATAGTCTAAAGCACACATACATAGTATAAAAATTACTTGCAACTTGTTATAAACAAATTAATTTAATGCATGAACGCTTTATGTAATGTATAAATGTTTAAAGTAATAAAACACTTTGTTCGTTATGAATTAACTACATCTTCTCTTTAATAAAAGAAAGTATCTAGACGATTCAGAGATTGTTTGATTTGTCTAAATGCTTGCGACTCGTATAAAAATATGCCATTATTAAAATGTCGGCAGTACAAATGAGCGGCGTGGATCGTTCGCGACGCAGGTATTCAAAGCACGGGTTATTGAGCTCGGCTCTCCCTACCCCCAGCCTTTATTATTGACATTACTTATTTGTTCTATAGCTTCAATTTAATCTTTTTTGTAGCTTAGTATCCACTTCGTTTTTTATAATTGAAGTAAGCACAGCAAATATTTTGCTACTAAGCATGCCCCTTATGGGCATTTACCTACTATTGCCTATTATGTAGAGTAAGCAAGTTGAATTGGCAGTGGGCTGGTCCCATAAGTACCCAAGATCGACGTCCTAGAGCAGACGAAGCAGACGAGGTTCTTGGAGTGAGACCGCGTCTAGGAAGCGTAGCGTATGATGTCCTCGACAGGTTGAGACCGAGTCAGGAAAGCGGAGGGCCTGGATATCTAGTACAAAATGGGGAGAGCTAGCCAGCAGTGAATTGTAGGAAGAAGTCTAGCAAAAACACACGAAAAAATAAACACAATTTGTGCAAATAAATATGGTACACTTGAACACAAAGCGGTCATATTACAAATAAGCTAACAAAATCTCAAGTATCGCCCAGATCTGTTTAACCCATAAATCGGTTGGACATTGCCCCCCGCGAGGCGTCATGCGCGTGCGCCACTTCTGCCAAAGTTAAGTTGTGCGCGCGTGGCAGTCGCGTGCGACCTTACCGCCCCCGTACGTAGAATTAGAAAAGTGATAGAAAGTTTTGTTAATAGGATAACAGAAGATAGAATAGCATTTATCGATCATTAGTACGCCACGCCATGCGTATATTTTGTAACAATCACTAACGTATTGTTTTGGTAATTTCTGATACTGTCATGAAAGCGATTTTAATCGTAGTTCATATTGTGGATTATTTTCATGTTATATCAATACACCAATAATAAAATCCGAGTAAGGTTTAAATAAGTAATTTGAAAAAAAAATAGATTGAACTGAAACTCAAAAAATATTTTTTCATCGAACCCACACGTGTGGTAGTAATGTGTAGTTCTTGAATAATAATATTGAGGTTTGTAATATATATTGTTTTTATAATTGATAATATTCACTAGAGACACTTCCAAAGTTAAAAAAATGCCTCTAAAATATGGGATTAATAAAATTAGAAAAAATATATTAGGTACATTACCATGAAATTTAAAAACGAAATTTGGATTGAATGATATCTTTAATAGACTGTAGTTTTTATATACGTCATAAACGGTGAACCACCTTTTTCTCTTAATAATGCTGTAGTAGTTGTCTCAGTAAATAAAAAATATTTGAATTTATGGTATTTAATACTGCGAAACCCTCCACGGCGAGTCCAACTTGCACTTGGCCAATTCTTTAAATTGATGTTCTTTTGAAGCAAGCATGACTGAAATGTAAATGTGAATAACGTAAATTATGAGGGTAAACAACTTGATCCAGATTCAAGTAAAAAAAATCATCTTTGTTCAGCGCTGGAGAAAACCTTCGCTTAAAAGTTAACGCTTAAATTCTTTGCATCTGACTCTGTCTAAATGTTTATTGCATCTACATGCGGCGAGAAGTGTGCCCGCGAATGGGAGTATGCGATCATACAGCACGCGACGCGTTATCTACCAGTTATGTTAGTAGGGTTGCCCTTTTAAAAATTTAGATCAATAAAATATTAACAATATTCAGTCAAAGCACACTAAGAGTATATAACCGATATCGTTCATAACAACTTCCGTCTTAATGCATATAGGCAGTTTACTGCGGAAATTAGCTATGTGTACATCTTATGTTCATAACAGCACTATGGTTGTTTTTTTAGAGTTTATTAACTAACTATTATGTCTTAAGTGGATAAAGAGCCAATTCCCACTTACCACTTTAAACTAACTAGGTTGAACTTATCATCACAGCTTGAGTATTTTCCATTTGATAAAATAAATTTAATAAATAAATATTTCCGGCAACGCATTTCTGGGACCTGAGGTCTGGCAAATGTTTATGAGCGGCGGTGTCACTTACCATCAGGTGAACCGTATGCTCGCTGGCCTCCTGTTCAATAAAAAAAAACAATTTTATTTACTAAAGGCGCAAGTGCGATCCCACATTGCTCTAAGTTTTGGGCGGGAGCGCCTGAGTACCAGCTCAAAGACGAGCAGTTCAAATCGTCAACGATCCTGCTATCTCCGAGAAGCTTGACCCTTTTTTGGGTTTGCGTAGGGATGTGGTCTCACACTGTATCCTTTACCGCATAGTCAAATTACCGGATATGAGAGACCTTAACATCTATTGCCTCGGGTGACAGGCGCAGTGCGGCATTGATGGAGGATAATAACTGTCTATCAGTTGTTGGTCTCCTTCAATGCCGCTCTGTCATGGTAAGGCGTGTCACTTCACATCAGGTGAACGTCCTGACCGTCCTGTACACTTATAACAAAAAAAACACTGAGTGTGTTTTTTTGATGGCGTATTCTCATTTTCCCAAAGGTCAGCAACGCATTTCTTTGCACTCTGGTATTGCAAGGGTCTGCTTGTTTGCCCACATCACATTGTCATCACGTCTTAAAAATAATAATTATGGGAATTGCTCCTCATATTATTAGGAGAATTCTGTAGATGTTCTTTGTTCGTAGAGCAAATACGTGTTTGACAACAACTATTTTTATTTGGTTGGCAACCCTATGAGGTTGCGATTCGGTAATGGCACCGGACGCTTCGACGCAATACCGTCACGCTGAACCACAAATTCAGTGGATCGATTGATCTGTGAAGATTGTCAAAGTGCCCACATCGGCGCTTTAATACGCTGCTTTTGCGGGAATTGGAACGGCAGGCATATCTACATGAGGCATGTTGTCCACATTGAAATGTTGAACAGTGTAAAGTGCGATGTTCCATTTTTAAAAATAACCTTAAAAAAAGTATAGCTCTAAAGAAGCACGAAGCAGCATATTTCACGGTATATCACCCAATGGCGGACCTTTGCCTAAATTGATTGAGTATGGCGGTTGTTTACCTACACGCTACTACGCTACACGCTTAGGCGCAATTGCTTTCAAAAGCTGCAGTTTGTGAAATAATTTTGACCTTTTTTATGTTAAATACTTTATGTATACAATTGTTTATAGTACCTACCTATGAAATCTACGTTTAAATAAAGGCCTGTCAGTTAGAAAATGTCTCCTAAAATGCAAAGAATCAAAAGAAGTTGAGTAAAAAAGCAATTATTTGCATAAATATAACATTAATTCAGCGCATATTGTCCTGTAAGCGAGTTAAGACGGCTAATGTGTTGTTACAGTGCATATTTCTCCCTAATCTTTATTTAGTGTTAATGCAGAATCGGGATTACGCTCCATTTGGTTCGACGTCCGCCGTACCGCAGAATAAATAAGGATTATTTTAACGACTGAATAAGTGCCGTGAGAAAGAATGAATAAACCGAATGGTCCAGATCCACAGACACATGAACTGAAGGAGCGTTAATACAACGCGAGGGTCACGTTATACTGGAGGGCTCTACTACTGGTGTTGAATTGTTATACTAAGCGTTGCGTAGTCTTTTGTTGGCGTAATACGGCATTGTATGGGGGTGTTATGTCTCGATATGATTTTCACAATACTGTTACAATGTGCAATGTTATAATTTGTAATTTTGATTGGTGGGACAAGGCGTACGTTGAGTTTGATGTTAAAACTATATACATTACTTCAAGTGTATAGTTTGGTAAAAGTTAAGTATTGTTACAGGTTTTATCAATTAAAAAACTTATTAGTCACTATACCAAACTGATACCGGTTAAAAAAATTGCCCAAAACTATTAGATAAAACCGATCGAGCCATTGAGTGATACCTACTCAATTTTTAAGAGTTTATTTATTGTACAAATTGCCTGTACCTGGCGTTACCGTTTCCTCAAGAAATATGACGGCCGATTTGATTCAAAAGTCTGCTACTACATAGTTCCGGGTTCGATTCCGTGTATTTATATATATGTTTGTTTGTATTTGTATAGGTGTTATCTGTGTATGATATATGACTATAACAAAAAACTGTATAATACACGACGACGCCTGGTTTCTCAACGAAACCAAAAAACGGGCTAAATGGCATGATACCGAGAGCAGTGCGGTACAACGGACCCTCAATTGCGTGCCATTAGTGCGGTCGTCAGTGTTGTTCTAGAATAACCTTATTAAGTCTTAAGTGGCGAAGCTGTCTCCAAATAGGCGCTAGTTCAATTATCTGGAAAGATACATAAGTTCTAAAGAATGAGTAATTTAGGTTTTTCGTCCCCATATTTAGGGAACTAGGGATGCTCAAATTCAATTTCAATTCATACTTCAGCCACTTCTTCACATAAAATCAGTAAGATCTCGCCTAAATACCAGAATGACGTAGGTATAAAACTACATCATTAATTGACCATTGTATTAAAATCTGATCTATCAAAAGAACTGTCTCTACCAAACCACTAACAAACGGTACTAACAAACGGTCGAAGCAATTATCGTCGCGTCATACGCAACATTAAAACGTCCACAATTCATTATTTTTAATGAACTGGACATTATCTTTGGACCTAGATGTGAATACGAATAAGCACTCTAGCCTCTCATCGCTTAGTCAAGGGCATTAATCTTAGATCTCACTTATCATTTAATTAGATCCATGTTGAGCGCTCTTGCGGCTTCAATTTTACTTTATAACGTCATACACACGTCCCTCCCTAGCTGTACTGCAAACACTTTTTCGCGCATTACACTTTCTTATGTAAATATTGAATCTTATGCCCAAGAAATAAAGTTCATAATTGTAGGATTGGTTGAAGTTTTATCTGCAAACGGTGCTTGGACGGGTGGCGCGTCCCTACTGTTACGTCTGTTGTGTTCTATTCGCTACTGGGCAGTTGATGTGGCAAATTAATAGGGTTGTGTAAATTCAATAGCGATTTATAAATAACTTTATATATAAGGTTATTGATATGATAAGCAACGAATATTTAAAAACCGAGGCGTATATAGTTATAGAACATAAGGTCTTCTAGACAAGTGTTTCTGAAAGCCAAATTGATCTTTTATTAGATAATATACAATATAATAACAAAAATACTAGCATGAATTATGTTACAATATAATTAATAATAGGTATATAATTGTTAAAATAAAATAAAGATGATTAAACCTTGAGATGTTGCAAAAAAATTTCGTCATTTACTATCAATCTAATATAATATAGCGTCGGTGGTTCAATGGTGTGGACGGTGAAGGCAACAGGCCTTCCGATCGGGTGGGCGCAGGTTGAAATCCCGCCACGTACCACTATTATTCGAATTTTCAAAATTATATGTACGTTATCCGACGCTCTTACGGTGAAGGAAACCAGCGCACGCTTGCGAAGAGATTCAAAGGTTGTGCGTGAAGTCGGCGAATTCTCACTGGGCCGCGTGGCCGACTAATGCCTATATGGGTAGACTCGCGGTTTTTTTAATCTCGTGTGGTCATAATTAGCTCATTAAACGATGATGATGAATCTAACCATCAACCCGGACGATGCGATGAGGATTGCCTCTAGTGAGTGTAATAACTTAATCTGCATTTCAGTTGACCCAATTTATAACCAAAATTTAAATGATGCTGTAAAGCGTATTAAATCTATGTCATTGGTCCCTGTTTTCCTAGCAAAAGATTGAACAAAAGATTGAAAGATTTTAGACCGATAGCAGTTTCTTCTCTATTTGGTGAAAATATTTTATTATGCTAGCTTATAAATAAAACAAACTATTTACTTATTACATGACAGTATACACGGATATCGGCTGACAGGTACAAATCTAGTTGCGCCTTTAAACTATGTTCACGGAGAGCTGGATTCTGGAAAGCAGGTTGATGCTGCTTACTTTGATTTAAAAAAGTATTTGACCTAGTTGATGATGACATCTTGTTGTGTACGTTGCCCAAAAATTGGCTTTGTAGTACAAATTGCAGTTTTTCTATTGACGTGATCGCCGGCAATTCTTTAGAGTTGGAAGGTTTCTGTCTAGAGACTTTAATACAAGATTAGATGTGAGCCAGGGCAGTGCGATCGGCCCATTACTGTTTTTGATCTTTATTAATGATCTTCCTAAACATGTACTTAGTGCCAGGTGTTTCTTGTTTGCGGATGACCTTAAACTTGCTTGGGTGTAAGCAAACTAACTGTGTTGCTTTGCTATGGCAGCCCCTAACGCGCACTGAATTAGCTGCGAATGCGCCTACATGCCGCGCTTTGTGTCTTCTACTCGTAGCTGATATGCTTGCCGACGATAATGATATGAATTAATTTTTCGACAGTTTTTCACACAAAAATTTTTACCACACTCATCTATAATCAATCATTAAACGAAAATGTAATCGCCATAATTTAAGCTTCGCATATTTTATCTAACACAACTATTGACAGCCCTGCAGCGACCGTCCAAAAATGCATTATGTCTTGCGCATCCCCGCCGGATATTAAACCCCAAACTTAATCATGTCCCTCTCTCTTTATAATATTAAACAGTAAAAAAAATGTACAGCTCATTACACGCCTGATATTCCCACGAATCACTTTCTTTATCGCATCCACAATTAGTTTCGTGACGTAATGCGTTCACGCCGCATAATTTCAATTTTATTCAGCATACGTGGCTTTTTTAGTTATCTTTTAATATTTGAATGAATGCGTTTCCACACCTCTTAAAAAAGCGGATCCCATTTTGGCTATTGAATTAAAGTTGGGACGTGTATAGTTTTTTATTACTCATAGCTTCTTCAGTGACAATATAAAGCGTGTGAAAGGGTGACTTTTAAGCAAAATAAGGTTAGGTATTTATACCAATTCGTTTATAAAAATTAATTTTTACCTTTAAAGGTGGCACTTTGCTTTATGTAAGGCAATACCTTAATAGAGTCATGTGAGATGATGACACTAATTTAATAATTCCACTTTATGCTAATTAGTGGGAACTCGTGAACCTATGTAGGTACTACAGTGAAAAATAGTAATGACCTCATCTAAAATTAAAAAAAATATTAATTATAAATTATTCATTGATACTGTTCTGAGGGCCCTAGTGGGAACTTGGGTATGTTTCATTTACGAAGGTTCTCATAGAGTTTTTAAGTTGGTTGTTAAGATAAATAAATTATAAAATTGGATCATAACTCGAATGTAACCCTAAAACAATATCTTTTTTCTCGAATGATATCCACACCACTAACTCACTGGAAAATTTGGATTTTCGTTGATTTACTAAGGAACGTATCATCATCGATAGTACTGACAACGAACCACTGTAGCCAAAAAAATATTAAATTATTGTAAATATAAATCTAGCGTTTAAAATTGTTCCTTGAACGATAGTATCTCAGAAATAAACAAGAAGTGTGTATAAGTAACTTGCGCCATGTAAATATTTAGCCGCCATAACTGGTCAAACCAATTATTTTCTCTTCAAATTGCATAATTTGGTATTAAGCAAAAATGCACAATAGGCCAATAAAATTACAAAAGAGCCGTGCCCACCAAAATGCGTGCGCCTAATTAAATAAAAATTTCGCGCGACTGATGGCCAACTGACGCACAAAATGGAAAAATTACGCTACGTAAAAAAGGAGAGTTTAAACTGTGTTTAAATTTGCATCAGCGCGGTTGTGATGCAGATGAGTGACGTCACGTGTGCCTTCCCCCCTCCCCGGCTAATTGACACCCCTCCACGCGGCGCCATAACCTTTTTAAAGTTGGACGGCCGATTTTTTTTTTATGGTGCAGTGGCTGCTTTTACTACCATGGTAATGTATCGGGAATCAAAGGGGGAGAATTAATTTAGGAGATATATTTTTTCTTTTTTAATATATCCGGAACTACTAAGAATACAAAAAATACGTCAAAAGCGAGAATATTGAGTTAATTTTGCCTGATAATGGAATGGTCTTAAGTGGATTTGTCAAAAATTTGTACTTAAGAACTTTTATGCACTCTTTAAGAAGACGTTAAGACGGCAGTATAAATATCATTCATCACAAAAATGTACTGACCACTTTAACAAAACTTACAAGCTTATAAGATGCTTAAAAATAAATTTATTTGTGTAACAAAATGAATGAAACTAATTTGAAGTCTTCATACGACTATATGCTAGTAAGGCAAAATAAGTAAGTTCGCATACTCGTTGGTAGTGTTATAATGACTACTAAATAAAATACACATTAACATCATTACAAGAATGTATTGTAACACCGGCTCTATTCGTCTGCAAACATCGCCATTAAGGGTCTATTCGCAAAGCTAACATCTTTACGTCGAAATCAATAAGAACCAAGAAAACGACACTAGTAGAGTATATGTAACGTGCGTAGGCCGACGGCTAAGCCTGGCTGTTTGTCAACGAGTGCGGGCGGCACAATCTTAAAATCAATTTTCATTTATTCGCAGCTTAGCCCGGCAGTGCGTGCCTGATGATCGGCGTAGAGCTAGTGAAATATTAGAGGTGGCTAATAAATATATTTCGTTGTCAATTTTACAGCGATAAGTAGTCGCAATGAGGGGTTTTGTTATTTAATAATCTGCTAGGTGTCCGCGAAAGCGGCAAGCGTAGCATAGGACGCCCTCCGGTTCGATAGACCGACGACTTGCGAAAGGTCGCTGGTGGAGAGCAAAGCGGAGTACCGGGATATCTGGCGCAAAATGGGGAAGACCTAGGCCCAGAAGTGGACTGCGATAGGTTTTTTAGGATAAAAGTGTACATTAAGAGAGAGTAAGAGATACGCCTGACCATGACAGAGAAGCATTGAATGAGACACACAACTGATAGACAGTTATTATTCTCCATCTATGCCGCCAATCACCCGAGACAACAGATTGATGTCACTTATACCCGGTAATTTCGGCCATTCTTCCCACTTTCCACCGAAATCGAATCCGGCGGAAACTGAAAAAAAAACCACTTTAACAACCAACAAACACAAATTTAATTTATAGTTCCATACATTATAACATCGTAAGGATTCAGTGAGCTCTAAATACGCTCTGGATAAGCAAAATAAATTATGGTCTAATTTGATAAAACACTGCGAGGATAAGTCCAGTAGCTCGACATTCATTCAAATAATTTCTGACAACGTTCTAGTATAAGCTTCTAACTTTGTCTATTAAAAGTTTAAAACATAGCTTAAATTAAATGTAATGTGAAAAAGGTCGTGTCTGTAAGTTCTTATGTCGTAGCAAACGTATGGCCATCGTTCGGGCGGAGTCTCGGGCGGCGCGGTCCGGCGAAATCTTTACAAATGCGGGCCGTTATCGCCGGCCGATTGACCGCGCTCTCCTCAGCCTGAAAAATAACGGATTTATTTAATTTTATGGCCCCGCCGCGTGCTGAATGGACGATTGTGAGCAGGGGCTCACTTCATTTGCTCCTTTTGATATCGTGAAGCGGTGTTTGTTTTGTGGCGTCGCGTCTAACGGGATGGGGTTGGGCTAATGGTATTGTAGGTAAGTTTATTTTATTAGTGGATAGGTACATGTTAAAATCACTGCTCAGAATGGACAGACCCAGCTTTTAAATAGACCGCAGTAAATATTGAGTATATTTGACGTGACATGCTAATGAACAAAAACATTTTAAAGGGAGCAATTGCAGGTTTAGTAGCCTCTTTTACGTTCTGTTTTGAGAAAAACCTTGGAGAAAAACCCATATATGTTACAAGTAAAGGAGAAAGTAATCGTAGTAAAAGCCTTTGCCGAGGAATGGAAGTCGCTCTATCGACAAGAGCAATAGAAATGGAAACGATGAATAAATGTTGATTTGCTGGTGCCTCATGCCATTTATAAGTTTTTTTAAATGTATGATATTATGTATATAGAATTTAGTTACAAAGTTTGGACTAGTGTCTAGCAACCCCTTAAAAACTATTTAAGTTTATGTTTCAATGGTTTCATAAAATTGCTTTTTAACTTATCATAGTGTACAACTTACATGTAATAATAAACATATAAATATTTAATAACTGTATGTCTCGACTAAGCCTTCATATTAATATTCAATAAATACTCATCTATTTTGTATAGGCACTTTGATTTATAGGTACTTAACCGTTTAACATAAAACTATTAATCCGTTTATTACGTCATCTGTATCGAGAAGAGCAGCATTTTTTATGCCGCCGACCGTTTATCGACTAATTTTTGGATTAGCATAACCATAATACTCCGGGTTCCCCCGTGTTTACATTTCCCATGGAAACATGGTAGGGCACCATAGACCTTGTTACTGTAAGCCGCATAGATAATTTTGCGATTTGTCACATTGCCACTGGCCAATTTGATTTGCACGAATTGTTCGTTTTTTTAAGAAAGTTGACATTTTCAACGCTTTTTTGTTACTGGCATTTGAAAACGACCGATACTTTTTTACTGGGTTCTTTTTTAATTTGCCACAACGTATTGAAATCGCTAAGGCATGGTATGTTTATAAATTGGGATGTTGACTGGGTTCTTAAAGAGAACAGAAACGCTCAAAGAAATTGATTACATTGGAGAACCTGTTGATTATCCTTTGACCAAATCTACTATTTTCCTGTTGTAAATTAAAGCTACCTATTTAAAGAATAAGTCATTTGAACTGACTGATCGAACATATAAGCTAAGTAAATCTGTTACTATTTAAGCGATATTCTGAAACGCCATTATTTTAATGGTTGACGTCTCTGTAAAGCACACAGACACTTAGATGACACTCATTAAATACGAAACTTTAGGTATAGGTCTTAGAATGAAGGAAATAAATAATCAAACAATGAAGATTTTGAACATAATAATACAAGAAATTAAAATATGTAGTTAAGAATTTAATTGTATCGTGTTACGATAGGTATAAAAACTTCGAGAATATTTAATTTAATTAAATTAAGCGTGGTCTTCAACACTTCCATGCTTGGACACAAATTGACTGCCTAGCCTGGAGTGATGTGACGGTCTCACAGAAAACCCGATGTAAAACAACGCCTTGCTTTGTGTTTCGTCGTGTGGTTCACTTACCGGACGCCTAAATTTTACTTCATCATCATCAGCTTATTATACGTGTATAGGCCTTAGTCGCCCGCGTGGGCCAAGTGCGGATTGGCCGACTTCACGCACAACCTTTGAATCTCTTTGCAGGCGTGCGTGCATGTTTTCTCACGATGTTTGTCTTCACCGTAAGAGCGTCGTTAGTAAAATTTCACTTACCCCTCCCAAATTTTTATTTATTAATGGTATGATATGCAAATTGAATTCATCAATTAATGACGTTGCCATTACATATTTCAAAATATGTTTTACATACATACTCGTATATAGCGGTGGACAGTGGATATTTGTTTTACCTACTAACCTATTTTCCCAATTAAACGCCGTTACCACAAAGGTAAAGTATCTGTTTATTAACGTTTTCTTCGTCCTAAAAAATAACTGTGTCTACGTTTGTGGTTCCAACGACTCTATGCGCCTAAAACTGAAATGGAGCACAGCCTGCGCACCTCCCGGAGTATTTACCCTGCTATATATCTAACAACTCATACAACAGTTGTCAATATTGAACTTCATATCATCGGGGCATCGCATCGACGGCTGCACGTACGTAACTTTTTCCCCACTACGAAATAACGCCGGTGACGGAAAAAGGTTACAATTTTACGCTACAGTACGTTTTGGCCTTACTTTTTATAAAGCACTATGGACGGGTTACGCCTAATTGCGTTGATTAGCAAAAAAATAATAAATAGCTCCCTCTATAAGGAGCTGAAACAGTAACATTGTTATTGACTTTAACAGACCTTGGGCTTGTTGCGAGTTAATTAGTTTTTAAATACCCAATGTTAATGTATATAGTTCATTCAGAAGCTGATCGACACAAAATAAGTTTTTGATGATGATTTCGTGAAATTTACCGGTTAGGAAAAATAATCTTATCGAGTAAGCAGTCACATTTTTTAACAACAAGTTGTCGACCTCTGAAATAGTTTTAAGTTTTAATTTTTTACAGGCCACATTTCGGTGAATGTGCGATGAAATAACACGAGTTAATTCCACCAGCCCCTTTTCACCATCGGGATACAAGATGCAATCGAGCGTTTCATCCTTACGTGGTTGACATATCCGCACAGCCCGCTATGGTGCCTCGTTCTTAGTGCGTACCGCAAAGGAATGGAACTCTTTGCCCCCTAATGTGTTCGCCGATCATTACAACCTGGCCGTCTTCAAGGCAAGAGTGAATAAGCTGTTTCTAGGCAGGCATGATCCATCCTCGGCCACATCCCTTACCATCAGGTGAGATGGCGGTCAAATGTCTGCATATAGAAGATAAATAAAGTAAAGACCGCCTTATACGTTGCCGAGACCGACAGCTTAGATAACGCGCCTTCCGAAACACGGAATCATATTACTTTTTAGATAATTAGGTAATTCAACCCCTACACATAATGACTTCCACAATGTTATCCCTCATGTGGTATTCGAACCCACAATCAAATGAGGCAAAGCCGCAACAGTAGACGCCATGTCCGTAACAGCAGTAGTTTTTTTCTCCTATCCATAAGAATAAGAGATAAAATGTAAAGATTATAAATAAATAAAAAAACATAGTAATTATAATTTCTTCAACGAATCAGTTCCTTGAAAACATGCCTTAACGATCTGATGACTACACCAGTATGCTGTTGGTAGAACTACATTCTTTTCACGGAACTTTGCGCCTAGTTCGGCTTGACTCCGGTAATCAACTTATATAAGCCGTCAACGTCGAATGAAAACAAAAAAGTCTTAAAAATAAATTAGTACAAGCAAATCTGTGAAGGTCATTTCATACTTTTGCTGAGAAACATGAAAAATAAACAGTCTTCGATTTGTACGATTACCTAATATTATTTATTAGGTTTTCCAATAAGCTCATGGTCGTCGTTACGCTCGCTAATCGAGTTGCAGCGTATTTTTTGCGGGCGTCTTGCAGTTAACGCTCGAATTATGAATTGTAGGTTGTCCATAATAAAGTGACAATATAATAATATATAAGTCAAATTAAAAAAAAAGATGTAATAAATGTCATTAATCGATAATAAAACGAATTATTTTAATGTATTAAATAAAAGCAACCTATAGTATTCCCACAATAATTTTTATTGCATTCAAAGTATTTTTGTAATTTGCAAGGGAATCTTCTTGTTTGACATAAATAATTTCATAAGCGAAAACTAAAATAATCGCAATTAATGGTCATAGTCCGATGTTTTCGTTTGTACTATACTAGGAATTGTATCTCATACAGTAGGTACATGTTGCTGAAAAATAAACGAATAAATTTAAGAAAACTGACAAAACGTATTGTTAAAATCTAAAAACAAATAAATAAAATTCGTTTTTTTTTAATAGGTGGTCGCCCTGTCGTTTTACACAAATGAACCGTTTTATGGCACCGAGAGTTTGCTTCAGTGATAATTTTCTATTGACCTTGTTCTTTGATTGCGGGGTTTTTATTCGCCAATAATTAGGCTCTGATTCTGTTTGAACGTATCTCTCAATGAATGGGTGCTTTCTCACAGGCTCTCAGCACTTTTGTAATTGGTGCTTATGTTAACACGGTTTTCTAAGTACGCGTTTGTTTTAAACGTAGTACGTTTTGTGACTAACATGTTTGTATTGTTTAAATATTTACATACTTTTGGATAAAAATATCCAAACATGGTGATGAATTTCGCGATGAACATGAGTTTAGAAGCTCATCTGATATTTATTTCAACATCAGACAACCGTTCGCGAGATTCAAACCACGACCCCCGTATCATGAAATGATCTAAACTTGATTCTAGACATCGAAAAATAAACAAATAATTTTATAAAGGTACAATATTTCTAAAACCACAGTGACTGTTTGTCCCGGCTACTATCTAAGGATGTAAGTCGTTTAAGCCCACCATTTCGCACAGGGTAATGCACGAACTTTAAAAAAAAACTTATGTTAAGTGTACAGAAAGGTCACGACTCTCACCTGATGGTAAGTGATACGCCTGACCATGACAGAGCGGTTTTGGTGAACATATATCAACTGATAGTTATTATTCTCCATCAACGCCCACACCCGAGACAAAAGATGTGCTTATCTATTACATATAATTGAAATAGGAGTGTGTGTCGGATATTAAAAAACCTATATAACATTTTTTACTATCTGTTTTTACGGGTATCTATGCAACGGTTGGATCGATTTTGACCGGATTCTCTTTTGGCAGGTAACTGATGTAATAAGGCAAAAAATTCTTGTTCTTATATGTTTTTCCATTGTTTATAACGTGATGTTGTTATTTTTTTGAATGTTTTGTGTTGAACTTGTTAATATTGGCAAAATGTTATTTTAAAGCCAATAAATTACTTTCATTCTTTGAAAGATAATGTTGAAGAGTAATTAAACGTCGCGTATAATTGCAGCCAAGTTCGGCGCTTATTTAAATTTGTTTACTCGAGTTGGTGTAATAAAGCTCTCGCGCCGGATTCGCGCCCTAATTCGCTACTTCCATTGTCTTAAGGACTAGCGATTTGGAAATTATTCTTGAATTTGTTAAATTGTGCTTCTGCCCCGGTGTCTTTCCATTTCGAGATAATATTTACCAACGTACCAAATTTAATATAATAGCATTCATATGTAGAATTGTCTCAGAGTTTTGTAATTGTTTAACATATTATATTATGTGTTGATAGTAGCATTTTATTATAAAATGAATATTATGTAGGTAGGTATATCGCAGAAAAAAAGAAAAATGAATGATAACAGTATTAACAATTACCTACTTTAATATCCAACATAAATTAAAGAACACTTATAAGTATCATTATCAATAAACATATAATGTTAAATTTAAAATAACTTGGAATATTCCTTGCCGTAATCTTTAACATAAATAGCTTCGAAAAATCGGACTCTAATGTTTCTGGTTTTCAAGTCTTTCTTTCTTTAACGTCTGTCACACACTCATTAAACATTATTCGCTGTTTACCTAGTATTAAAAATCACAGGTAAATCGCTGCTCAGTCACGTGATGCTCGCGTGTTCCTTAAGCCGTCATTAGCGTTTGTGAACTGGCGAAAGGTGCCTCGTCTAATTTATGCAATTCCGTTTCGTTGTTTTCTTTGCGGCTCACGGGCGGGGGAAACGAGGCATTAAGAGCTCGTAAACTTTAACCGTATTTAGAATAATTATAATTTCTTTTAGCACGCGTTTATTTAATAGGGCGCACTTGACGCATTTGCATAACCTTACCTTATACGAGCAATAGTAACACAATACAAACATGTTTTTTCAAGACTCGATGTTAACATGGAGGCATAAATGGTTAATTGCTTTGGTGAACCACGCAGTGATTTTCTACAAAGTTCTTTATTCGATTATTATATTAATTATTATTTTTAATGTTCATGTAGGTATTTAGTCGGCAACTACCCCAAATAAGTTAGGTTCGATCCCCTGATAATCATTTGTGAGCTTCTTGATTTGACAAAATTCGAACGAAGAGCTCATTTCAACTTAGTCCGATATTAAATTTTAGAATAATTGTAAATATTGGAAATGACGCCTTTAAACTAACGCTAACAGTGTTAAACTATATAATGGCCTGCAAGAACTAGGGATTCACGTATTATCAAATGCACGGATACATTTTTTGTTCTCTGAAAGCTCTAATAATGCCGGCAGAACTACCCCAAATAATTATACAGTAGTTAAGTACTGACACAACCAAGGTAGACCGCAAGTGCTATTGAAAAAATAAATCGACTGAGATTTATTTGCATAGATCGTAATATGATTTTACCAGTAAAGAAGCTCATATCAATAGTAATGCCCAAAAATGTAAATGAATTATCTTTATTTGTTTATTATTATATTTAATGTAAAGGGTTTTCTTTTTTGCATTGAAGTTAATAGTCTTTATAAATTTAGTCTTATTAAAATTAACACTTAAATTATTATAGCTCAGTCATTCCATTACCTTTACCAGAACATTATTTATCGTAGATTCCAATTTTATTACAACTCCTCCTTTCACTAAGAGAGTTGTATCGTCGGAAAAGAGTAGGTGGCTCAAAATCACCAAGGTGCAGAATTTCAAGATTAGTTTTATGGAAAAAAAAAAGCTATGATGATGACTCTTGGCTTATATTGTCGAACAATTTATATATTAATAAACTTTGATAGGGCAGCGCATAGAATTCTATATATTTTTTGTAGTATTGCTTTTTAATGGGCATGTAGCAGAAAACTATCATTCCGGGAACGTTTTTCTAAGTTGAATAAAATAACCAAAAACAAAAATAAGACATAATTTGAGTGTTGTCAAATAGCATGGGTATAAAATGTATCTATATTATATAATCAATAATAAAAACAAAAGATATAAAATCTGCTGCTAGCAAAATACGTCAAAAATTAAACAAATTGCTATTACCGTGCATAAAAATTCAAGAAATTTCTTAATATACAAAACTTTTACAATGGAATTAACATTAAATTAACAGAATAAAAGTTTTTCAATACGATATATATACATATATTAAATAATAGGTCAATTATACGTATTATATTAAATTTTGTGATGTTCTCGAAATGATCAACCGTTCCCGTAATGACAAACATGCTGGCGGAATGACGATATTGATATTATTAGGTAAAGTAAGGAAATGTTGAACTATAAAAACGGTTAAAATAAGAAAGGTCTTTATTTGTTTGCACATGAGAAATCACTCTTAACATTAATAAATTCTTATAATTAAATAAATCTTTTGGTGTGTTACAATCAGTCTAGTGGAACTTCTATAATCTTCTTATAGTTTTAATCTAAAACCTTTACTCTACCATCTTTGAAACCTTTGACCTAAAATTATAGTCTACTATACTAAACTTTTATAAATAATGGACAAAATATAAGTAACGTTAGAAAATCAACATTAAATTCTGTAACAAAAAGCAAGTTAACTAAAATAATATTTAAAAAAACACAAAAATACTTATCATTTTTCTAAAACATCAATATCATTATCAAAATAATATTTTTTTGTTATTTTGAACGTCTTCTTCTCACCTTTTACAATTTTATCTTCTTGAATGGACTTCCATGTAAATGTCAAAAATCTTCATTATCTTCTAATTCAAACTCTGGAGTTTTGCATTTTTCACACAAGCTATTCATGCAGTCATGAGACTTAACATCACAAGTGTAATGCTCGATAATTTTTCTATAGACGCGTGTGTAAGCTCTTTTATATAAGTATTTCAGTTTATTGAACTTTCTTCAAAATTTGCATGCTTGACACACAAGCATGTTTCTCTATCCCTTAATTTGGGAGTAAGACCCAAAATGGTTTTGCTCTTAACAGCGTCGCATATGATAATACTATTCCAGTATATTTTGCAAATTTTGGAACCAAGTCTTTAACTGTGTGTAAGAGGACGCACCTTTGTTTTTTAACACCATTATGTTTTACAGAATCCCTCTTACATGGGCACATTCGACTTACATCATCTCGTTCGAAGAAATCATCGACCTTTTGGCGAACATCTTTTTTCAAAATTACTTCTCGAATTACTTATAGCATCAGATTTTAAAATTGATTCTTTGTATCTTTCCTTTTGTCTAGTTGGTAAAATTCTTTTAGCCATATGTAGCATTTTGTATTTTCGCAAAATGTTTTCGCTGATACATTTATAAAAAACTTCTCTCTCTGTTGAATTTTTCTGAAGGAAATCAGCCTTTTCTTGCAATTGAGTAGTCAATACTTCACTATATATAAGTCGTTTACGTACTTCAGGAGGTACTTGAATATCTTTAATTAGGGCATCAACTTTTCTTACGGGGACTTGGTACAGTTTTAATTTTTGCATCTGTTCTTTGTAGTTTTTTCTTAAAAGATTGAATTTTCCGCTTCATTTCAAGTATAGTTTCTTCCTGCTTTTTAATTTTTCTGTATGCTTTCGCCCTATCTTTTCGGTCGGTTTTTCTACCTACTTGTCTTCTCTATGGAGGTACTGCGACTAAGTCGTCATCTGATTGTGGTGGCGTATTATTTATTATATTTGCTAAACCTTTTTTCTTTTCCCTATATTTTTTTGATGCATTTTTCCAACATTTTCTTTGCTTTCGCCTCTCTCGCTCGATCATATCAGCAACACTCTTCACTTTCTTTTCTGCCTTTTTCTTTTTATAATATTCCCTGTCCTTCGCTCTTTTAATTTCTTTCTGTTCTTCAGTCATCTTATCCAAAAACTTTCTTTTCCTAGCATTTGCTTTTTCTCTTTGACGAAGATAAGCTGTACTATCCTTTTTAAGCTTTTGTTTAGACTTTTTCTTGTTTTTTTCTTTATCAGGATTCTCCATATTGCTGCTAACAAAAAATGACGAAATGAAAAAATGAATTATTGAAAAAATGTAAGTTAATCGCCTTTAAAATCATCAAATCATCATTCCGAGAACGCAACCATCATTTTGGGAACGTGTCGTCATGCCCGGGAACGTCCCCGAAATGACCGTTCACGAAATGACGATTTTCAATAAACGCGCGCTTTTAGTGTACGGCGGCTATCTTACATGAGACTTGAGTTTGTTAATAGTAAAATGTAAGAAGTAACTTTAATATTTTGTGCCGAAAAACAACTTTCATCAATAATTAAAAGTAATAAACAGATTCCCGAATTGACGGACTATTGATGTACGATCAACGAATAATTAATTGAAAGGGTACTTACCATTTATTTGTAATTTATTCGACGAGAAATGCACTGACTGCCGGTTTTGTTATTGTTTTCGTCTGGTACTGACGTTTGACTCCCTATGGCTGCGTTCACTTAAATTTATTTTTGTTCGATTTTAGATGTGTTCACTGAAATGACCTGTGCGCCATGGGACAAACTATTTTTGAATTTTTATAATTCAAAATAAAAAATTTTTTGTATACGTTTTGAAAATTTGATTTTGCATAAAAAATACGATATTTTAAGTCATTACAGGTATTAAACAGTTTCAATTTGACATAAATATTTTGAACTTTTTGTTGAAGATCTTAAAATGAGACACGTTCCCGAGTTGACTTTCTATGCATGTATATTGATATATTTTAAAAAATAATTTATTTATGGGTTGTATTGTTTGATGTACACTCAAAACAAGTTAGCTTTAGTATTTTAGTAATTTTATTTTCTATATCAACTTAAGATTTAAGACGTAATTTGCTGGCAAAGCCAATTCTGCACCTTGGTGATTTTGAGCCAGGTACGCACTTTTGTAATATGAAGAGAGGAAGATCACATTTACATATAGTAAAAATAAAAGTGGACCGAGTGCAGTCACCTGAGGAATTAATTTTAAAGGTTATATAATACATAAGAACAGTGTAGATGAAGTTGTATGCCGATAATAGCTAATAAACACAAAATTCACTTAGTCCAGACTTAGTTACTAAAGGTAATGTTGAAAACAATATATTTTTTCTTTAATTAAAGGTTTAATGGTAAATTGTCAGTTTTGATCATTAATAATAATATACTTCTACTTATTTTTGAGTACAGAGACGAGATAAGAATAAGTCCAATTCCTTTGCCACATAATTGTACGTTCTACACATACGATATATTTAGTCATTAAGAGCTACATTTTTATTGTAACTTGGCAAAGAGTTCTTTTGAGTTCGTTTGCTACTTTTAGTGAAATTTATTCATCATATTTTTAATATCATAAAATAAATAATTGTAAAATAATTTTTCAGATTAGTTACATTATGCGGACGTAAGAAATGTGTATTTAGATTTAAAGTGCTGCCAGTGTTTTTCTTTGAATGCAGAGAGTTGATTTAAAGCTACGTATCATCATCAGGTTAAAATGGCCGACTGCAGGCGCAGCCCAGACTTTTCTGCAGAACATAGCTATGTGGAGATTAAGCGTTGTGGTATATTCTTAACAAGTTACACAATACTTGAATATTTTTACAGAATTCGATTCGAACTTGATGATCAATCTGGTGTAATGATTGAGACAACGGTTATTACACCAGTTAAAAATCAGTGCCAATAAAAGTATTGGCACTGGTTTTTAACTGGTGTAATAACCGCTTCAAAAGAGTAAAGACTCTGCATCTGTCCAAGTACTATAAATGCAAGTCAGGACGCGGTTTTTCAGCGAAGATTAGATTTGGTTTCCCTATATGTGTCAATATCAAGAGACACTAATTGTTTCAATGTCGTTATCCCTAAAGAACTCCGCGACAAAAAGCAAGTGCTACCATGAACACCATTAATCAGCATCAGTAGCATTCACTAACTCAATCGCCTTAATAGAATTCGGGACAAATCGTACGCACGGTCTCGATCAGTCTCACAATACACGTCGCTCCGAGCCCACAAAGCCATCGCCACCTCACAACAATAGCCCGTTTAAACCGCCAAATGGTCAGACCCCGAAAAACTTGAGGAAACAGTCCGATAAGAGTGATTAATTGGCTTAAGTCGAATTCAATGAAAGCGCTACGGAACTCCGATTTTTTTGAGGATAAGCAACTTAAATCTTACGCCCGGTGATAAATTCAACGGTCTTTACCTTTTGTTGGGTGCTGAAGCGTAATATTTACGATAAATATTAAACGCTAAATTTTGCATATTAAACGATATTATAATAAAATGAGATTGACAAATTTTTAAGTTTCTACGCGGATAAATTTCTAAATACATTTATCTGTGTAAATATAACACAGATACACAATTTACAGAACCTCATGTACGTAACATAGTGGGCACCATTAGAATACCTATATAAGGTTAACATTAACTGAGGCATTAATTTTAGACCTTACTAACAAATAAGCTGACTCGGCAACAAGTCCTCCTTATGGAGGAATTGTTATTAAAACAATAAATAGTTTTTGCTTTTAACTAAAGTTGGTATATATTAATAAAGTTAGTCTATTTGAACAATAACTTCAATCAATAAACCATTATTCTGACTTTTTCTCAATATTTACAATAAAATTTAATATATAAGTTTTATATTTATAATTAAGTTGAGGAAATAATGTTATTGCAACATTAAATTTATCTTTATGTGACGATCGAAAAAATTACTGCGCCATATGTTAAAAATAATAATAATTACTTATTAATACGACTGAAAGGACAATTCTATAGGAACTCTATTCAAAACATTAAACCATTATCTATACTCAACAAGCAAAGAAAAGAGCGAATGTTATGAATGAGATCCAATAAAGAGTCGTTTAAATACAAACAGGTTCCGTTTATACTAGAAGAAAATGGAAATTATTATCTATTCAACAAAATCGTGGCGTAAAGGGGACAAGATCACTTCGAATTAAAATCACGCGATTAAGAACCTTATGTAGTGGAACAATTTGGATCTGGGACGTTTTGTACAGACGCTGGGCTGTCATAAAACTCCTTTATATAACCCTTCCTGTAGGCCTCGGTAGCCGGAGAAACGCCGAAATCGACGTAAAGCTAAGATGATTTGTGAGCGAACATGTCTCGAGTTACATGCCAATAAATTAAACAAGCATAGAAAATAAATGCGTCTATGTAGCTGGGCTGTAGTGATGTGCCGTGATTTATCGATGCCTGTAACGAGTTTCGTATGCATCGTGTTCGCGTTCGTTTGACGAACAGCTACAAGATATGGTGATGTATGGACTTGATGCGATAACAAGGTGCTTCATTAAATGAAACTCATTAGATAAATTTATTGTCATTCTAAAATATGTTCATTTTGATTATATCAATATGTGTATATTGGATTAAAAATACATTTCTTTCTTTCACTCTCTTCTGCCTATAGTCGCCCTAATTACGATGATACCCTGGTCTTCTGCTATCTCACCCAATTTCTATCAGCAACCTTTCTCAAGTGTTAGTCCAGCGGGCCAGAGGACGTCCTACGCTACATACGTATTTTCAATAATCAATGTTAGATATGTTAGTGGCTCATTAGTGTGGATTGTTTTCTTCCGATTTGAGGGTGCAGGTTCATCCTGCCACGCACATTTACTAAGTTACCTGCCCCCCTGCAACGTCCTAAGCCGAGGTTAGCATACTTACTCTGGGTCACCCTTAAGGTGGTTGTATAACTATTTAATAATTATTAGGGCTGAGGATCATCAGTGCTCGCCACTTGTCCGGTGAAGCTTTGAGGGCCACCTGTGGCGAACAGCGATAACTTGTTCCGAAAACGGTACGAATTTATGAAATTATATGTACGTTTATCTGACGCCATTAATGTGAAGGAAAACATCGTGAAGAAACACGCCTGCAATGGTTGTGCGTACAGTCGACGCACTGGTTACTCGTGGACGACTAAGGCCTTTACACTCTAAACGGGTAGGCTTATGTCCCCGGTGGGAGGTATAATGAGCTGATGAATATGAATGTTAGAGCAACTGAACTTTCAGCATTTCAGTCAAATTATTAGATTACTTAAACTTTTTAAAAGCAGTATCACCTAAGTGCTATTGCTTTAAAATATTAAATTACAAAGAGTTAAATATGATATTATTTAAAAACTATATTATGTAAAAAAAATAAAAATATGAAATTTAAAATCGGCAACTTATTTCTTATCGAGTACAGTTACAGTAAAAGGCGACATCCTTGTTTTTTGCGGGGCTTGTGTTGAATGGATCGCAAATTGATATAGAAAAGCAAGGCATTCCCTTCGATTTATTTAGAAATTTTTGCTTATTCATGTCATGTTGGTTGTGTTAAATTGTGCCATTCTGTGCAAAGTGCTAAATCAAAGGGGCCATTGTTCTATTTAGCTACGCGTTTGTCAGCTTTTTGATAGATAATTGGGTATGTACCTGTACTGTTCATTTGCTATTAAACGTTAATCTATAATTGGAGAAAAAGAACGTCTTGAAAGCTCAGACCTCCCTGTGCTTTCACTCGCTTCAAACTGTGAAGGCGTTCAGGGACTATAAGCGAAAAGTCTTTCTAGAAAAAGGGGGAGTTAGTAAATTGTTGCAGGTTAACGTTAATATGCATTGTACACAGTTTTTAATAATATCAAATAATTATTCAATGACATTTACATAGCTTCATCTAGCCCCAAACTAAGCATTAGCTTGTACTAAACAACGGATAAACGTACTTGTATATTTTTTTGTAAATACATACATATTACACATAGAAACACCGAGAAAAATATAAACAGACATGTTCATGGACACGAAAATCTGTACTGCCCGGGAATCGAACCCGCAACCCTTGGTGTAGTAAGCGAAGTTTTAACCATTACACCATACAGGTACATACATATTACGTCCTTTCCTACAAAATCAAAGCTATAACCTGCTCTACTATTATTTCAGCTTTTGAATAGAATGCAAAAAACGTAGGCGAGTTAAGTATTAGGTACTATGCTTGTGTCGGCTAACAAAAGGAATATTAAGTGGAGTGGACATGTTATAATGTCTTTCCCTATCGCATATCTAATCACGGTACTCGAGGTACAGTCAATTGGAAAAGTCAATCGTTATTAGTTTTGAACTTAAAAATATAATGGTAAATTGTATTGTGGGCCAGTGAGTATAAGTACAATATCATATTTTAAATTCTAATTTCAATAAGATCTCCATCTAAAAATATCTTAAATAAA
This sequence comes from Leucinodes orbonalis, assembly GCA_019425675.1. Classification (NCBI taxonomy): domain Eukaryota; kingdom Metazoa; phylum Arthropoda; class Insecta; order Lepidoptera; family Crambidae; genus Leucinodes; species Leucinodes orbonalis. The sequence goes on along the minus strand of PQWD01001457.1, from coordinate 11,152 downwards.
TCCTTGGACTCATTGAAAGAATGAAGGACTCTGATTCTAGTTTTAATATGACAGGCCCTATATGGCAGCTTTTTGTTAATTTCGTTTGTTAGCAGTGTATTGAGAAATTATTCTCAAAGTGTATTAATTCCACCAAAGCTGAACCAATTGATGGTCAATTACAGGCTTAATGGTAATTGCATAAAAACAATACTCCTAATTAAAAGTAGTCTTTTCTTTATAGTTAACAAATTACCTTAATAAGTTCAGTTCAAGTAAATTACTTATACATGAAGCCAACTGTTTTCATGAATACTGCATTTGCAATCTTAATCAAAACTTGTGCTGTTACCTGTACCCTTTTAAAATATTAATTAAAAACTATTATGGGCAAAGGCAATGAATCATGCTTTATAGCAGCCCTTTCAACCGACGTAATTGATTCAATGGAGTACTTGCATAAGAAAAGATGGATAACAAGACAGCTTGAGGGTTCTATTGTTGATGGCTGTTTGCCTTTATAACGCAGAAGATGATATTATTTAAACTAGGGACGTTAATTATATGGGTTCTTATATTACAGTAAAGTATTATGGTGTATTAGATACTGTAATGTTCAGGTTGAGTCATGCGGTTGCATTTTTAACTGAACTTATCATTTCGTTTTTAAGTACAGGTCATGGACAAAAAAATTAAGACTGATTATATACATTAAATGTCCCTGAAATTACAGCTGCTGCCTATGTCAGTTTGACAAATATTTTGTTGGTACTTATGAATAGTAATTACTGTTTATTTTCCCTCGAGTTTTGATTACTTGGGTTTTGTATTTGACTGAACATGTTCTTTTCAGGTTTTTTTCACGCTCTTTCTGTTTATTTTCAGTTCTGTTGCAGATGCGCGCCAAATGACTTAATTTTTTGTTTTCTTTACAAATCAGGCCAAATTTTGTCACACTTTTTTGTAAGCGAGACTCTGATCGTATTTTTTTTACGTCCATGGTACAGGTTAAATTTCTCGCACTTATGATTTTATGAAACACAAAATGTGATGCAAGCTAAACCCATAAAGAGTCATATAAGTCAATAATTACAGGTTAGTTTAAGAAGGTAAAATGTCAGTTAAATGCCACCTCATAACTGTTTTCCTTATCTAGGTTGTTGGGTGTGTAGTTCATATAAAATCCATAATTCTCTTCCATACCTACTTCTAACGTATTATTGAGAACATTTGGAGAATGCAACAATTATATGAAAATGGTTTCAATTAGGTGACTACTTATAGAAAACATAATATGTTATCAAATTGTACTGCTGAATAGGTAGACTTCGCTATTGAAAGCGTATTCAATTAATATCGCTAGGCTATTGTATTTTTGCCCTCATGTAAACCCGGGCACAAATGCAATGAATGAGGTGTCGCCGACTGGTTTTATCAATGATGGATGAGCCATCCCGTACTATGCATTTTAATACACAATGTAGGCAAAAATTCGTACAAGTTTTATTCACAATTATGTTCCCATATAAGGACACAGGAATCTCATATGTGAGAATTTATATCCGCATAAAACCGTTTACGCAAAACTTTTTAACTATTGACATTCGAAATCAGCAGTAGGAATAATATATGAAAGTAAAAACTCATTCGTCGATCGGTAATTTGATTCGGTATCGTTTTTATTTAGGCCTAAATGCAATAGCGCACAGAATCTGCCCACTTACAGAGTTAAGCGTCGCTCCAACGTCAGAGGTCGTAAGTGCGTCGGTCGTGCAAAAAGCTCTGCAATGGGCGAGCTTTACGGGACAAGGAAAGCACACCCCGCCTCGCATCGGCGATCCCTCTCGCTCGACGCTCGACTCATTCGCTGTCGAGCGTCGGTCGCATTCACGTACCTTCGTCGCTCCCAACTCTACCGCACGCGATCGCGAGAAAACTTTTCAGTGACTGTGAATATTACGTCGGACTCTGTAAAATGAACACAAAAGTTGCCGTGTGTGAATATATCGTGTAAGAGACTGAACGGCCATAAGTGCG